>WAAG01015783.1:0-160242 GCA_013390105.1 Tichodroma muraria | reverse complement strand
TTTTAATTATATATATATTTTTAAGTACTTTTTCTCCCTTTTTTGTTTCTTTTTTTTTTTTCTTTTTATATATAGTCTCACAATTTTCTGTAACAGCAGCTTCTTTCTGTATTGGTGTGGAAGTTATATATAGAGAGATATCTATAAATATATATAAGCCAAACTGCCTTACAGGTTGTTGTTCTGTGGGATTTTTGTTGGTTTGCTTTTTGTTTAGCTTTTTGTTTTGTTTTGTTTTCAGTGTTGTATGTGTAACAGGCACTTGAGTTTATATGAAGATGTTTGCTTGGGAGCTGAGGGGCAAAGGGTTTGGGAGGGAGACAGGGAAGGAAGGATGGGAGGAAGGAGCGGGGACTTCCAACAAGTGGCCACTTCTAGCCAAGGATGTCCAGGTAGATTGGTGTGGCCTTGCCCAGAGCATGGAGGATCTTGTAGATCTCCTTGATGTTGAGCCGTTGCTGAGGTTCCCTCTGCCAGCAGCCCAACATGATGTCATAAACCTCCTTGGGGCAGACTCGGGGCCTTTCCAAAACTCGGCCTTGGGTAATGCACTCAATGACCTAAAAGAAAGAAAGAAAAGAAACAGTGAACAGCAGCCGGGCAGTTTATGGAGGATGTCCCATCCCTGATACTGCTTGGCTGATGTGGCAACATTTAGTGAACGAGAGCACTGAGAAGCCAAATGTCAGATCTGCACATCCTCAATGCTCACCTGTTTGTTCCTAATGATAATTTTACCATGAAAAGTTTGTCTCCAGCTGCAGTTTTTCAGATCCCAAAAACCTTTCCCTTTTTTTTCACTTTTTTCTGAGGTTTGACACCTACCTACCTCAATGCACTCTCCAAACCGGAGGTCACAAGCAAATGAAATAGGTTTTAATTTATGATGTCAGTTTTTCCTGCTAAATGAAGAAGGCAAACAAGTCTTAAAATCCCCAAAGTACAGTAATATTTTGCACAGCTGAAATTATATTTTTCTTGTCTGAAAACCAAGAGTCCTTTCCATTGCAAAACCCAGGAGAGATTTATAAGGAAGAGTTCAGAGCATCTTTTCCTACATACTTCTCCTCTTTCTGACATAGAAAAGCAACTAAAGATATGAAATTTCATGTCAAATCACATCTGTGAAGGAGAAAAAAAATGTACCATGCTATCACTTTGTTTTGGGTCAGCTCAGTGCTGTTAATGAGAGAAATGTGAGGTCCTGGATAACAGTAAATTATCTTCAGAGGGATGCCATTGGAAAGGACTCCCCTAAGGGTCTCTTTGTATATTGTTTACTGGAGGAATGGATGAAAAGGAAAGGGAAATATGAGTTTCCAGAGAGCTGCTATTACTGCCTGACCTCCTTGGTTGGGGTTGATGAGTCCCAGCATTGCAGCGAGCGAGCGGCCTGCCACGCTCTGCAGATAAACACCAGTCCCAGGCAGTGTGTTGAGGGAAGCCACCCAGCAAGAGGTGTTTGGAGTTTATCATTTATGAATAGTAATGGTCCCACCATGCAGCTCAAGGGATACTTATCACTGTGCTGTTTGCATGCAAATATAGAGGGGAGAGATTAGGACCTGCTGAAAGCGAGGAGAGCAAGACACAGCATGGAGAGAAGCTTGCATTGCCACAGAGCTGCTGGCTGCTCACTGTGGGGAGGAGGTGAGTTATGGTTCCTGTCAAGACATCCTGGACATGCACAGGAGCCCTGTGCTGGGCTCTTTCTCTCCAGGGGAAAAGGAAAGGCATAGAGAGAAGTTAATGGACTGGCTGAGTGGTGCCCTGCTTTGTTCCTCTGCTCAGAGAGGGTTTCTCCCAAACTTGGAAAAACCTGCTGAAAATGCTATGGGGGTATGAGGCCATGCAGGTGGCACAGGAGGGAGTGGGAATCCCAGCCTTGCCAATGCCAACACCCAGCAGAGCCAATGCTAGACCAGCCTGGTGCTTGCTCCTGGTCCAGTCCTGGCAGCCAGGAGCTTGGCACAGGCTCATTGACCTGTCCTCTCCATGGGCTCTGTCTTTCCATGGGGCTCTGGCACTGCATCTGAGCTGCCACAGGGACTCACTCTGATGCCACACTATCCAGGAACTGGTGGAGGTGTCAGTCCTCTAAGCAACATAGGTTCTGTCCATCCCTCCACAAACTGTGAAAAATGAGACTGATCAGAGATGATTTGGCTCCCTCCCACCAGCATACTGTGGTCAGCAGGCAGAAAGAAGTGGATACACCACTTACACCACCAGGTAAGGGACGGATGGTATTTTATCCCAGGGATGGTATCAAACCAATACACCCTCAAGATTAAGGAAGACTATTTTCAGCCTATTTTTCAGAAACTGAGGCAGAATGCATGGGCAAAGCTGAGCTGTCACACTCCAGCATGCCTATTGGCCATGTTCAAGCTCCATGTGCTCATTTGTGTGTGTTTGCATTTACCCTCACAGGGAAATGCAAGAGCAGCTCATTAAATAGCGTGACAAATAACTTCTGTCGCTGTCGATTCCATTGTTTGTGCCTCTAAAATGTTTGCGTGTGCTACTTTGGGATATACAGTCAGGCCCCATTGAGCACACGAATGGGCAAGCATTAGAGCTGTAAAGCAACACCTTGGATTTGCCATCTCTGCAGCTTACTTAATTAAGGGATCTGTATCCAAAAAGCAGAAAATGCACATTTTTTCATTACAAAAGGTGAAATTTCTGAAATCCATTAGATACACAGTAGGATAAAAATGTTCAAGGTTCCCACACACAGCTATGTCAATGCATCTTTTTCCTCTTCTATAATGCCTCCTGCTATTCCAAGCAAAAATCTTCCAATGCATTTCTGCTGATGTGCCTCAAACCTCAGCAGTGACACCCTGCTAATCCCAGCTGGCCTTCCCTCAACACTTTTACAGTGCAGCCCTGTCCTGGTGGGCTGCAAATTTTGCTAGCCAAAGAAATAACAAGGTCAAACAAGCTCCATGGGTTCCACCCTCAGAGAACTGGGGCAAACCATATTATAGATACCCCAATGGCAAAAACCCAAGGAAATGTGCCAGATGTGATATATCAGGCTTAAAACAATTTCTCACAAACTGGAGCCTGCAGTAAGAGCTTTAGCTACAAAAGGAGACATCAGGGGAAATTCAAGGCATGACTTAGGTCCCAGCAGTAATTTGGGTATCCCCTGTTCTGGCAACACCCTGAGAGTTTATGAGATATGACAGATATGTCAGGAATTTAGCAGCGAGGGGCTGAGGATTAGCCAGTACATGGCTTTGTCAGAGCTCTTTGATTCCTGCAGGCCTCAGTTTTCCCAGCTCTTAAACTGAGATAATGACACTTATCCTACAGCTTCACCATGGGAGTGCCAAGGAGGGGACCATCCATGCATGAATTTCTTTGCAAAACAACCTAGAAAGGAGATGGAAAAAAATACAGTTTTCAGCTGAGGTGTCTCAGCACTGTTGTACCTCTGTGTTTGAGAGCTGGAACCAGGGCTGCTTCCCATATGTGAAAATCTCCCAGAGGATGACCCCGAAGCTCCAGACATCACTCTCTGTTGTGAATTTCCTGTACATGATGCTCTCCGGAGGCATCCAGCGGATAGGCAGCATGGTGTGTCCTCCAACCTGGATGAGGACAAAGGCACAGGGCAATCTGAGTGGTGACAGTCCTGAGGAAGGGGTCAAAGGTCATTGAGTCAAACTCCTGGGCCTATTCAGGACACCCCAATAATCATACCAAGTGTCTGAGAGCATTGTCCAAAAGCTCCTTGAGCTCTGCCAGGCTTGGAGCTGTGAGCACTTCCCTGTGGAGCCTATTCCAGTGCCTGAGCACCCCACGTCATGTCAGCCCTGACATGATGTGCACAAACTGAGGGCCTCCCTGTGAACTACAGCAATAAGAAGCTGCTCCAAAAAGCTGGGCTGGCTTCTGCCTCCCCTGCCACTCATGGGTTTACCCACCAATCCCACCTGGTTAGCGTTGACGCATAGGGAGTGAAATGTATCAAGATAAATTACACCCTCTCCACCCAAACTGGGTTGGTAAGGCAATCAAATGCAAAGTGCCAAGAACATACTCCAGCCCCACAATCTGCTGAACCTGGACATGGAGCAAGAGTGGTCAGCAAAGCATTCCAATATTCTGAGACACCCACCAGAGATACAGCATGAGGGCTGTCCCTCTTCAGAAAGGTTCTCTAAAAGCCATGCATAGGCATCTGTGCATCACCTAATTGCATGAAAGGTTTTATGCTCGGAAAACTGTTCTACAGGCCTTTTCAGAGAGTGCTTTCCATATGTAAATAACTGCAGGACCACATTGCAAAAGATGGTCTGTAGGTAAAGAACAGGTTCTTACAGGTATGCCCATCACTTAATGGAGGAGGGAAAGCCAGCCCCTTTGGAGAGTTTGGAACTGGAAGAGACCACAGATGAATAAAATTGGGGTATGCCAAGCCAGGGAAAGGCATTTCCTCAAATAAGAGTCAGCCCTTCTGTAAGGGACATGAATCCAGCAGGTACATAGGAGGCTTACAGGACACATGCAAAGAGTTCCAAAGCAGATGGATTTACCTTCAGATTCACTAGAGATTCCTAAACAAGTTTCTCTGAGCAGGACAAGTTTTTTCTGTTCTGTCCTTCTGAACAAAAGCTCCATCTGTGGGGAACAGCTAATTGCTACGACCAACCAGTGCTGGAAGCATCAGGGCTGCAAGTCTCCACACTTGTTTTCACTGAGGGTAAAGTGTCCGAGGCTTTAGCGGTGATGAGAAAAGTGCTTTTGTGGAGCTGCTTGGAAGACTGCTTGTCTCATTAGGCACACCAAAAAAGCAGTGGTAATAACTTTGTAGCATTGCAGCTGAATCAAGCAGGCAGAAATCTCTCTGGTGCTAGCAAGGATGAGGGGAGAAGGTATCTGCTGTCTAGGATTCCAGCATATGTGTGGCTATTGCGAGTAATGAGATTGTTGTGCTCGCTCAAATGAAAACATTTCTTTTACAAACAAAAGCTCTCCTCTGAGCTGCCACTTTTCCCACAGGTTTCTTTGACTGATTAAAGCAGAACTCATGTGGGGAAGGGTCAGTACAGGGACACTGCAGTGCTTGGAAGCAAGGGGGAGGTGTGTTGGAATAGGGTGTGAAAGGGGTAGGATGCTCAGCTGGCTTTCTGCAGGGGTTCAGATTTCTGTGGGGTTTGGCAGAATTTAGACTCAGGTTTGCAGAGTTGTACTCAGAAGGCTGCAGACCACCCCTTTCCCTTACTCTGAAACAGACCCTCCCTCAAACAAGACGATTTTTAAAGTCTCAGGGAGATCTTTCTTTCCTAAGTACAGATGCATTAAGATAAAAAGCTTATTGCAGCTCCACACCTCCCGTTTAGAGGCGGCTTGGCTGGCGTGTTCTCAGCTTGCTGCTCTGAACTCCCAAGAATGTTCCGCTGTAATGGAAATGGAAATATGCTCTTCTTTGTTTGTTCTTTTGAAAACCTGGCTGCAAATTTAGCTCTTCCTCACATTCCTAGCTTTTACAAGTTGCCTCCCCTTCTTGCAAAAGACTCTGAGGAAATGTTATAAGCAGAACAGGACATACATCAAACTTGATTGTTGCAAAAACTGTTTTGTGCTAATGCTTATTTTATTCTCCTTTAAGTAGCACTAACTCTTCAGTTTTCCAGCAATCTCAAAATGATTACTTGTTGAAAAGCTCTCTACATTTGCAATACCCTGAATCTTGCAGGATCATCTGCGATTACAGGTAGTAGTACAGTGTACTGAGCACAGTTAACTCCCTTTTGAACAGGTCTTAGAGCAGTTCAGAATGTGTGAACCAGGCCCTCAGCTTACACAGACAGTACCACAGCAGCACGGCTCAAATGGGAGGGTCCTGATTTACACCACTCAAGGATCTGGCCCTGAAAGCAGTGCAGAGAAGCCAGTAGTGCCATCTCAGTTCTAATAAGCTAAAATAAAGTCAAGGTCTTTGGTCTCCTCTAGACACACCCTGGTGAAGATCTGCCAGCAAAATTACATACACAGTCAAGAGCTGTCCCAAGGATGTGACAACACAACCTTGGCTTAGCTCATAGGTTGAAGTTCAGAAACAGCCAAAGCATTCCTCCCAGCCATGTGAGACACAGCTTTTACTACAAATAAAACTGGTAATAATTAATAATCAATTAACTTGGGGAAGAAAATTCAAACAAGCAATGCCCAGAAATTTGCCCAGAAATGCCAAAACACGGCCCAGTTATGCTCAGAGATGACAAGGTGTTCCATGCAGAGGCATCCTTTGCATCTCAAACAGGGTGCCACGTTTTTGAAAGCAAAGATTAAGCCTTGCACTTACCAGCCATAAGCAGAACAAGCATCAATTAAACTCTACCATAAACCCACTCCAATGTCTAACCTAGCACATAAGGCTGACTATTACACTTTAAAGCATTGCCTTTGACTATCCCTTACTGCTTCCCTTGCAAACTGATTAGGATTAAAATTCCCATTTCACAGATGAGAAAACAGATGCAGGAAGGCAGGGAAAGGCCCTGCTCCGAAGCTGTGCAGTAAGTGAACACCAAGTCCTCCTGGTCTGCAGTCAACCTTACCCTGTCATTTGATGATGTAGCAAAATGATTTAGAGCTGAGCACAGAGGGATTGTGCTAGTGATGCCACAGGAAGCAGAGTGTGTCCAGGGTGACAGAAATCCTTTGCATAACGTGTAGTGATTGTGAGCTGTGTTCTGCCACTGTAGGCTGGCACATGATTCCCACAGCTACACACTTGTTTTACAGGACCAGCCATTGCCAGAAGCATAAAAGCAAAATGATGCTATTAAATCAGGCTGAAAAAAAGGGTGCTGTTTTCTCTTTTTGCAAAGCCAGCTTATAAGGCATATCCTTGGCTCTGGAAAGAATCATTAGCATGCCTTTAGGGAGAAGGTGAAAGTTTATTTCAGCCTCTGCTTGCTCAGAGCTGGGTGTAGAAGGTTTCAGAAATAAGTGACCATGAAGGACTGGTGTTTGTTAAGAGCATGCTACTTCTGAGACTTCTCTAAAACAGCCATGTCATCTTCCCACACCATCTTCTCCATTTCTCTTGGGAGCTGGGGATGGGAGAGCCCTGCTAATGGGTAGGCTCACCTTCCCCAAGGGTAAAATGTCCTGAAACAGTGGCATTACAACATCTCCCCTGGAGACACTCCACAGCTTGGAAGAGGGCTTTGCTTGCAAGCAAATAAGACAAGCAAATAAGACAAGCAAATCCTCTTCTGCTCCTCTCCTTAAATCCTATGATGCTGCCAAGCTTGCCCTTTTGCCTTGTTATTTTAATGCTTCACAGACCTGCAGACTGGCCTCTTTATCCCATTGCCATGGCTGTCTAGCTTTGTTTGACATTTTTAGCTAACTTTCTCTCCCTAGATCAACTCCCCGTGCCCACACTAACACGTTATTCCTCTGCTCTGCTCTTTCCCTTCACAATGCTATCCTGGTAATAAATAGAGCAATCAGTGCACATCCTCTGAGCAGCCAAAGTTTTCTTCCTCTCCATTTCAAGACTGCATATCACCTACTCAATTCCACCCCTTTCTAGTGGATGCTCCCAATGGCATGGCCCGATCCCCAGCCCTGTGTTTCTGATACTCCAGGGCACCTGGCCCCTGCTCTGAAGCCTCATTACACATCCAAGCCCATGGACTAGCAAGATAGCCAGCCACTCCCTCTGAGCAGCTTATTGCTGGATTAGATATGAACCTTGGGGAGCTGGGGGAGGTTCATGAAAAGCCAGCATTAATGGCCATTAGGGAGAGAGATAATTACTTAATGCTAGTACAGCACTTTGAGTATGTAAAGCTATATAAGTGCTATGTACAAGTAGTATTATAAGGCTTGAGGTTTGTCTGCTACCAAGGAAAGCTGGTGTCTGGGGGAAAAGTTCTCCTTGTCCCAGCTTTCTGAATGACATCCAGCTGATTAGGAAAGGAAAAGATGACATGTTATCCCCCGGTGAGTCTGACAGTACAGCAGCAGGTAGTGGAGCAGCAGTGTTCAGCAAAGACTGTGCAATAAATCCACAGTTTGGGCCACCAGCAGAGATAACCTGGAAATCAAAACCAGAGTAGGGCTGAAAAACCCTCATGCAAATTTAGGACTGGTGGGAATACAGATATTAGCATGTGAAAGGCAGCTTTGGGTGGGAAGCACTGTTTTTCCCCTTCCCAGTTCACATACCAGCACCAGGGCTGTAGCCCAAAGCAGCATTCAGAGGGGAACTTACTGAGCCATCTTTTCTACACCCACAGCTGGAAGGCACCTCCATGGATCTCAGCTCAGAACAGGATTTGTTAGCCTGTGACTTTTTTTCTTTTAGTGCAGTTCCTTTGCAATGCTGAAATAAAAACCAAACCAAACAAACAAACCCAAACAAAACAAACGGAAAAGAACAAAACAGTGCTTTTGTTTTCCTTGGTCACTTGACATTTGCTTTCCAAAGTCATTTGACACCTTTCCTCCTGCTTTTGGTGCACTTTATGGAGGCTCTGCTCCTTCTCCTGCCTTGGGAAGATCACAAGAACCACTGCAGGTGTCTTTGTATCGTGCAGTGTTATTTGAACTTCCCATTTTTGTGCAGGAAGTGGAGATATTTGAGTTTGTACAGAATCATGTAGCAGTAGTGGAGGCCTTGGCACCATTCCTCTCCAGGAAATTCCACTCAATACTCAATCCACTCAACCTAGTGATAAGACACACATTCTCTGATTGCCATCTCTGTTCCTGCTGCTGTAGGTAGGGGTGACCTGGGACCTTCTTTCATTGCAGACCTGGATGCCTTCCCAGGCTCGACCACACCAAATGATATGTCCTTTAGAGCTCAGCACTAGGAGCTGGGTGATGCAGCTCTGAGCCTTCTCCCAGCAGCCAGCTGTAAGTCCCCATCAGGACACGCTGATTCCTGCTGCGGGCAGGATGTGTTGTTAATTCAGCAGCTCTGGACAGCCTTGTATGAATAAGAGCCACAGGTGGCTCTCAGGGTCACCTGAGAGGATGTAAGGGCAAAAAAAAAAAACCAAAAAAACAATGAAAGCAAGAAGGACGAAAAGCTGCTCTGTTTGGCTAAGTTGAGCTCTTGGAGAACAACAAACAAAACTGCTGTAGATTGTGCCGTTGTGAGTCAATGTTTGTCAGTTCAGGTTGGGGCACAAGGAGATGGCTTCTCAGGGTGATGCAAAGAGCAGCACATGCTGCTGGCTGGGGATCCAGGAGGAGACACTCCTTCCTTGCCTTCAGCCTAGATCCAGCTGCACTGAGAAATTTTTCAGATGTGCCAGTATTTTGCCTCTCTGAGTCCTGACAGATTCCTGGGCACCTTTTACAAAGCAGAGGGATTAACTTTGACATGCCAGACAGAGCTGAGCTTTGCTGAACCTTAGCTGTCCCCACTTCATAGTTTCAACTGTCACCTTAGTGGGCTCTTAAGTACCCAAGTTTAGATCAGAGGTTCCTGAATTTAACTGAAAATTATGACTGGATGTGATTCCCAAGTGCTTTATCTTCCTTTCTTCCTTACTTATCCTGTAATTTCCTTTCAGCTTATCCAGGAAGAAAGGTCCTAGCTATACCTTAGACTGCACCATTGCCAGAATTACCCTGGCCTCCAAAAATCCCCAAGGTGTTCTCCTGATGGAAAGGCATTGTGTGTTATGGATGCACCAGCCCACAGGCTGAGTCTCTTCTAAGAGACCCAAAAGCCATCATAGCCCTGTCCTTGCCTTCACCTCTCGTGCCTTTGCAGTCACTGCTGTCATAGCCAGCGCTGAACGTGAGATTAAACAGTCAGCAAACAACAAAAAGCTTCCATCAAACTTTTCAACTTACTTGACTGTGTCCTCACCGCGCTCCACTCTCCAGGAACAGCAGATATGATCCTCTCATAATTCTCACTGGCTACACCATCCATCTCCTCCTCCATTGCGGGCTCTGGCAGTGCCACAGCAAAAGGCTGGCTGCCTGCCTCCCTGCATGCCAGCAACCAAAGACATCTCACTGCAGTTTTCTAGGGCTTTTTGAGAATTACAGAATGCACAAAGCAACCTGGAGCTATTTCTCCTACTTGTGTGGAGCTGTGCTGGGTGTCCCAGTCTTGCCCAAGGAAAGGGACACGCTTGTTGCCTGCTGCTAGAGGTGAGAAGATTGTATTTACCCAGAGAGAACATGGGAAAAGGAACCAAATGTCCCTGCCATGAGGTGATGTAAGGAGCCAGATGGACTTGTTCAGGAGCAGGAAACACTGACCAGGCAGGGTTAATGTGAAACCTAGAAAGGTGTGAGAGCTTCCTTCTGTCAGTAGGACTGTTTGGCAAGGGACTGTTTGTTCCCCCTAGATGCACATACTGTGTTTAAACATGAGTCTAAAAATAAAACCTGCCATTGACATTGTTTTTCCTTACTTCATTTAACAATCTAGTTGCTTTATGACCTGTAATTTTGAATCTTGTTGAATCAAGCAGTGTAATTTGCAAGCAAAGATCACAGCCTTTCCACACCCCTCATCTCTGCTCCACTGAGTGTGTTTTAATCCCATGGTTTTCAGCATTCCTAATGAGCCATTAACAAGCTGCCAATTACTTATGCAAATGAGGGAGGGCAGACATGGAGGGGTGGCTGTAGCTAGAGGTAAATTCTGCTACCTCCAAACGGTCTGAGATAAATCACTGCTGCTCTAAGAGCTGCCTGTGCCCAAGAGTCCTCTCAGCCATATTATCTACTGTCTAAAAATGCCAGAGGTAATGCAGAGGATGGTTAAGACAAGGGAAACAGAGGAGAAATTGCACATATATTTTTAATTATGTTTGCCAATAATCTGCTTGGTGTGCACCTTACTACAACTCACTCTTAACCTTTTCTTCCCAAAACTCAAAGCAGCTGCATTCACTGCTTGGAAACAGCTGCACAATCAGCCTGCAGAGAGGAATGGCCAGTTCCATGTTCATCTGAGTAAAAGCTCCAGAAGCCATGATCTCCAGCGCCAGGATATAAACTGTGAGAAACCCCACCCATGTCTTATTCTGCTGGGGGGCTGCTGGAGCAGGGGAGCTTAGTTTGTAAAACATGTAGCAAAGAGGTCAGCGAGGGTACCACCAGCTCCTAGCAGGTCCTAAACCCTTGTCCTAAAGGTTGCTGCCAGAGCCTTCCCAGGTGGAGGAGAGGTGACCAAACTGATTCCCTGGGCCACCTGCTGAGAGCTTCTTGCGGTCCAGAATGACAGAGCCCCACACTAGGAGCTCTGACAGCAAAGTGGTAGTGCTGAGGAAGGATTCTCTGGTCAGCTTCCCAGGAGACCCTGGAGTTCCCTGCTCTGCTGTGGGTGGGCACTGGGCAGCTGTGGATCTGTGTGTGCAGGTGGTGGCCTCTGAAGTCCTCTGCATCACAGACACAACAGGATGGGCACACATCTCTGCCAGTCAATAGCCACCTTTCTCATGGTCACTGCCCAGATAACAGCAGAGGCTGGAAATGCCACTAAATCTATTCAATCTACAGCCTCCAGATACAGCCTTACAGATTTATCAGTTTTCTCCACAAGGCAGGAGACCCTTCCATCAGAACACACTTTCTTAGGATGGGCCTGCTCAGACACATGTAATACCCATGAGACAATGCAGCTCTCTGCTGGTTCCAGGTTTGAAGGGGATCTGGAGTCTGCAAAGACTGCTTGTGCCAACAGAAAATGTCCATAAATGATCTACATTATCATTTTTCTGGTAATGCTACAAAAACTGTTTAATACCTCGAAAGCTAATCAGATAGAAGTTGAGTTAAACCATCATGATGCAAGAAACACATCCATCAGGATTCTGTTCTTTTGGCAATGTAGAGAATAAACATCAGCCCAGCTGCTGGCTTTGGGAAGGAGGAAAAATATTTGCCCAATAAATCTTAACCTGGTGGTATAAAAGCCAAGTCTGAAAATGGCCTGAGAAATGTAGCTTAGGAAATAGCAGCAATAAAGAACCTGCATGTGTGATCACTCCATGCTGAAATGCTTTCAGATGGGTACCTCATCATCTCCCTTCCCATCGTGTCCTCTCTCTCTGTCCTGCCAGTGCCTCCCCTCCAGGTAACCAAGTACACTAGTCTTTGTCTGCAGCCAAAGCCATTCCTGACTGAGGACTACACAAGATGTAGATAAGGCTCCATTACTTCTGGATACTGGATAATCAGTTCAACTGCCTTAGCATTAATCATGATAATATTCAAAATTCATTAGGCTAGATTGTTTGGAAATCTATTTCTTGTTAATGTCAGATTCGCTGAGCATCGGCCTGGCAGCATACAGACAGAAAACTGATACAAGCCAGGGCATGCCACCTCTGTACAGAAGCATTCCCTTTTTTTATGTGTAGCTAGACTGTGATGTGGCAGCTCCTGCCTGGTTTGTGTTTTGTGAATCTTGTCAAGAGCAGTAGAACACCATGAGCACATCATGCTGCCAGTTTGTTGATCAGTGAACAGCTACAAAAATATATAGCTGCATGCGTATACACAGTTAACAACATATACAGGATATACCATGGAGCTTTTAAGGGGAAAGGCTAGACACTCAGATCTGCACCCACAAATCTTAATGATTTTGTATCCAACACCTGGACAAGCAACCCAGAAACTTCTATGTACAAGCATGGTATGGAGGTACAAAAATAGGAAGTATTTTAAAAATTAAAAACTGTTCCTTGCTTTCCTGAAAACTTACAGCACTTTAGATAAAGCATGGGGCCTTACTGCTTTACCAAGATGAAAATCTTTCAGGAATAAAATAGCTGGATCATTTCTTGTGGCCAGTTTTGTGTACCAGTTGAGGATTCCTCCATACAGTGCACTTCCTAATGGTCTATTTGGCCTGTTTAGGTGTTTTGGGTATTGTTGCTTTCCTTCAGGTATGGACTCTCACCCTATCGTTGAACAGTGGTTTCTCAGCAGGGAAACATCACAGAAATATAGACCAACATCAGAAGATACATAGGCTTTCTCTCCTAATGAAGGCAGTGCAGGCACAGATGGCATCTCAGATAAACACGCTGAAAGCTGTGTTAGAACAAAGAGCTCATCATCGGAGGCTGCAGTGTCTCACCTACTAATGATGTGATTAAACCCATCAGTGCCGGTGGGAAAGCTGTGCCAGCTCTGGCACTGCTGAATGAAACGCTGCATTTCATGGCAGGGCAAACCCCAACCTGCACCCCCCACCCTCCATCAGTGTTCCAGAACACTGTAGAGACACACTGGGGATAGTGATGTTCATGGCTAAACTTCCTGAGACCGAAACTAAGGGAAGTCGCCATGGACATCTCCTTTCTGTGCCTGCCTCAAGCATCCCTGTCCACAGCTGGTGTGGCAAGCAGGGGAGACGCTACAGATGGTGACAACAGCCCGAAAGGGACAGGCACAGGAGAGGACAGTGACAGCACCTGTCTGAGCATCGCTGTTATGGGGGAGCAGCAGTGGCAGGGGAAGAAATAAAACCAGCCATAGCCAAAATGTTGACACGTGCAGATGGTGAGGCTGGGGTTGAGCTGCAGGATTCTGCTGGAAAACAAGCTAAATTTTTAAAATTTGTCCCCTTAATAAAGTCCCCTCCTTTCTCTATCAAGTTGTTTGGATGCCCTTGAGTAGGACAGAGCTGCTGCAGTCCCATGACTTTCAACCATCGTGTTAAAATTTTTCCTCCCTGCTTTATTTAGCCAGGAGCTTAAATAAATAAGCAAACCCACAAACACAGGAACCTGGTTCCCAGATGCCATTAGAGCCCTCAAGCACTAAGTGGCCATCACAGATACCACCAGTTGCCTTCTGCTCTCCTTCCTGCAGCCAGCCAGACCCTCCACCCCAACCAACCCTGCTGGGACCACTGTACAAACCCAGCACCTGATAGGACACATCTGGCTGGTTTTGCCCTAATATAGGACTTCTCCAAGACAATCAACTCTCCGAACAGGCCAGTTTTCCTAGAACAGTCTCTACCCACCAGCTCTCCATTAGGGTTAGCCACAAGCGGAAGGATGGAAGGAGAAAGTGAGTCTGAAAAACCGCTAATGTTCTGCAGTGTCAGGAAGGATGAATGACCCCTGCAGACATATGCTGAGCAGACAGGACAGTCCTCAATTATGTCACTGCTGGAGCATTTACTTCAAGGATAAACGTGACTACAGATGCTGGGCTTAAAGCCTTGGCTGCTTTCGCTCCTCTGGATAAGCCACTCTAGTCCAGGAGCATTAGGGGCGTGTGTGCACCGTACCCCCGCAATGACACGCATCTGCCTAGGAAAACACTTTACAGGGGGAGAGTAGAGCTAAAAAAAAAAACACATTAAATTTCATTCTTCTCCCTTTCCTTTGTGAGAGCAGGCCCTAAAGGATTTGCTAAGGTATTGATGGGTGCCAATCCATATATCCTAGTGAACAATCCACAGCCTCCCTCAGGAAATCACAAACAAATCTTGCCTACACAATGGAAATTTCCTGCTTGCCACACTGATTTTCCCCACTCTCATCCTCACTGCATTATCCCTGTGCTAACTTCTATGTACTTCTCTCAATATTTTCTAACCGTCAAGCTCCCAACTTCGTATATATTTGTAATCAGGTAGCACATCTCCCCACTCTGGTCATTCTTTAGACAAATTATTTACATACAGCCCTTTCTATCCTCGGTAATCAACAGCTTCACACTGTCTTTGTTTCTGCCTCACCTCTTCAGAAGCTGTTGACTGTGTGGATGCTCCTTGTGGGGCTGAAATAGGGACATGTGACAATGTAATAAAAGAGTATTTAAACTAATGATTGCTGTAGAGACACACACTTTGCTCTTTAACTTGGGTTCTTTACATGGAAGGCTTCAGAACAGCATTTGTTTCACTGGCTCACTGAAAGCCAGAAATTCTAGGGAACTGCCACTGAAAAGAGACTGTGCTTGGCTTGAAGAGGACATGGTTTATAAAGACAAAATGCAACGTGGCCTGGGGCGGGCACAATCTTACTTTACAGCACTACTTGCTGTATATTGATCAGAATGGGCTTGGTGCTTTATTAGCCACTCAAGAGATGCAATGAGCTGCCACTGGAATTTGTGCTTGATAATCAAAGGCATTTGTCATTCTTCCAAATGCTCTGTGAGTAGGTGTTTGATTTGGCTGCACGTGAAAATTGTACAAGAGCAATCTGAAGCAAGAAGCATTGTCCTGATCCACTGCAGCATCCTCCATGGCTCCATGGACACCATGCCATGGGATGGTCAGGGACATGGACAGGGTCTCTGGCTCAGCAGAGTTCTTCACTACTGGTGAAGCTGTCCCTGGTGACACTTGAAGAGCAAACGCCTTTTGCCTTTCAGCTGCCTGGCACACGGAGCTCCCCCACAGCCCTCCTTTCTGTTTTAGCTTTCCTTCATTTCCTAGACAAACTGCTCTGTTTTCTTTTTCGCTCCCTTTCTCTGACAGGTACAGGTGGCCTTGCTACTCTCTCATTGCACTTCCCC
This sequence comes from Tichodroma muraria, assembly GCA_013390105.1. Taxonomy (NCBI): domain Eukaryota; kingdom Metazoa; phylum Chordata; class Aves; order Passeriformes; family Sittidae; genus Tichodroma; species Tichodroma muraria. The sequence goes on along the minus strand of WAAG01015783.1, from coordinate 144,738 downwards.
CAGCTTGAATTTTAAACTATTTAACAGCTTTAAATGCACCTAATGAGGCTCCAGCCTGCACTTTGCTGCCATCCCTCTGCTTCTCTGGCACTAGGAAGAAGAGTGGTTTGGAAGCCTATCGCCGACTTCCCTGCGTTGGAGGTCTAATTACACAGTAACTGGTGACCTCGTAAGTACAGGGTAATCTGCTGTGTAATACCAGGGTAAATGATCCCAGTACTCCTGTCTTTTCCACTGCAGCCTTCCGCAGAGACGGAAATACAGCCAGTTAAATGGTAATTAATCTTTGAACCATCTGAAACTCACCCAAGGCGATGAGGAATAACCAGCAGAAGCCCACTGGCTCTGTGCAGGACAAGGGACTCAGGAGCCACTGCTCCGGGAGTGTCCAGAGTCACCTGGCCAAAGCAGGGACTACCTTGTCACCTGGCCTCTCTGTGAGCCAGCTGCCAGGGACACTGGGAATGGGCTGCTTCCTTAGAGCTGGATGCAGCTGTCTCCTGCCTGTGAGAGACAAATCCAGAACCGTCTGCAGGAGGAAGGGGGCACCAGGGGCATGTGGACGCCCGAGGGGAACAGGCACCTGTGCTGTCAGAGGAAGCAGGATGGAGCCAGAGGTTCTGAGCAGCTCAGCCATGCTGGGGATGAGCTGTCTGGAGCGCTTCCCTACCCTCACTGCAAGGGAGGTGGGTGGGAACCAACACTCTCCCCTGAAACCATCCCAACCAGCCAGGCACAGACCCAGGCACTCACCCTGCAAAACTCCAGGAAAATCGGCCAAGAGATCCATTTCCTCTCTCCCCACTGTGAGATGAATTTAATTCCCTCCCACACTAACAGCCTGCTGCCCTGGGGCTGGGGGCTGTCTGTCTGACCCCTGCTACCTTCATGGTAACAAAATATATTTGCATTCATTTCAGACCCACTGACATCATTCCCTCTGAAGACCTGCATATTTTTATGGTAAGCAAGTAATGATTTTCATATTATAGACTAATAAAATATTTTAATTTGTTCGGCACATTAAGGTGGGCACTATATGATTCTTATGACATTTAAATAGTGCTTTGAAAAAAGAAAAAGGGTGAGAGGGTCTGCTTGCATTTTTTTTCCAAGCATGAGCACTGAAATAGAAACTTAAAATCCCACACGTGGGTACCGAGATCAGCGCTGATACCTCCCCTCCGTGCCTGTTTCACTTGAATACCTGCCAAGTTAAATAAGCAAACATGGGATTGCAGCGTCCTACTTCCAAACCTGGTTTTGGCAAAGGAGCCCTCCTCCTTAGTCACTCTGGCCATGCTGCGCAGCAGTGGCCTGAGCTAAGCACACCTCCATGTGTCATCAGGTCACAGCTGGGCTGGGACATCATATCTGATAGGTAACACTGAGTTTTTACACTTGAGCCTGTACTCACCAATTTCTCCCCTCTGTCCATTCATTGTGCATTAAGATGAATTAACTGAACAAATTATGGGTTTAGAGCATCCCATCATTTTCATTGCATGCAATATATACTGCTGCACCAGCCACCTTCCTCTGCCTGGGTAGCACTTGCATGGTTTGGAGTCAATCAGACTGCACTGAACAAAGCAGGGGCATTATGGAGTGGAAAAGTTGCCCTTGAAGCACCATGGGTTGATATGGCTGATAGCTCAGGAATTCCTTTCCTAATCTGCAAAATAGGACAATGAAACTCCACCCATGGAAGTGTTCAAGACTAGGCTGGATGAGGCTTTGAGCAACCTGGTACAGTGGAAAGTATCCCTGCCCATGGCAGGGGAGGGGTACTAATGTCCCTTTCAATCTAAACAATTCCATGATTCTGTGAACTCACTGACTTCTCAAAAATGCTGTGCAGGTAATGGCTTGTACAGTGAAGCTATAAATGGCAGGGAAAAGCCTGTCAGCAAAAGGAAAAAAATAGCCAAATGTTTAGCTCAGCGTTAGCTATACCTGGCAAGAGAGACAGAGGGTTTCACAATGAATATGATGGTGAAGAATAGCAAAAAGGTTCCTTAGTTCTGTGGGTACTTCTGCCTTGTTCCTCACCTGGATCACTCAGGCTCAAGAGCAGGCGATTACGTGAAGTCTGTTCTACAAGGCAGAGGCAGTAGTGAGCTCAGGCCTCCCCATTTTATCATTACCTGACCTTGCACGTTCTCTTTTGCAACCTCAGCATTTTTTTGTGGCGAGGATTTCTGGGTGGTTATTTTAATAAAACTGTGTTAAATTTCTTGCTTCTGCGCCAGGTACCTGCTGTTTAACAAATGGGCCATGACTAAGCATAGACTGGAAATCAGGGGCAGCTACGATTTAAAGCAATGAGATTCTGGGACTGTCTTCTTCCCCTTAGGAGCACATTTAATAGTGGTGCTTGATTATGAAAAGGATAAATCTGACATGATTGATGCAACAGGGGATTGGATTTGATGATCCAGGGAATCCCTTCCAGATCTCTTTGCTCCTAATGAAGTAATTTTTCAAAGAAGTTTTTAAGGGTGCAGTGGGGATGCAGTGTTCTGCTGATTGCAAACAGTGGTGAAGTGTGTAGGTACCCGATAATGGTTAGTGGCTCTCCATCCCCAGATTTAACCAATTCTCATCAACAAGAAGGTGGAGCAGCTCTCTTTCCTGGTTCTACCGACCTGGAGCAAACCAAGCGAAGGTGGGTGCAAGGATCCTACCTGCTTCCTTCTTTGCATTTTCCAGCCACTGAGGATTACAAAAATTCACCCTCTGTGAACTGATACCTCAAATGTCTCAGCTCACTGACTCCCTGCATATTCCTAAGGTACTTACCTGTTTCCCAACACTGTAATGACTATGTCCCTTGCAATCTTATTTTCATGCGAGTCCCCTTGGTGAGCACCAACAGGGATCACTCTTTAACAATGGACAACTGAGGCACAGGAGAACTAATAGAATTTCCTATGGTGGCAGAGGACATCATCAGCAGGGAATGGGACCTGCAGCACAGTCCAGGTCTGGGATTTCACTGCTGGACTCTTCTCCTGCACCTGGCTCTGCTCTCCCTTTCAAAACAGGCATAGTGAAGCACAAAGTAGTTTTCAGCCCAAGCATTCACTGATCTGGGATTCCCATCCTTTGTCAAGCCCTAGGGGCTGAGCTTGGGGTTTTTGAAGGTACAGGGCAAGGTTTTTTTCAGAAGTGATGCCCAGGGAAAGTGATAATGTTCTTTTTTCCCCCCTGAGTAGTTTTAATTCTTTAATTCCCACTTGCTAATAAGATAAAATGCTGTGATTTCTGCAGGATCAAATGGTGCAGGATAAGCTAAAGGAGTTTATTAATTAACAGGCTTTTAGACCAGGGAAAAAAAAACAAAAAAAAGCAACAGGGTGGTAGATAATAGCTATGAATACTGCCCCAGCATCACCTGCCATGACACGGTAGCCAAGGGGAGGCTGTCATGTTAGTGATGGGCATGGCATTCTGATAACGAATAAAAATGATAAATGAAAGGCTTTCTCTCTCCAAAATGTGATTATTCACAGGTGTGCTACATTTCTCCAGGGCTGGTCCTGCAATTAATACCAGGTGTAGCACTCCTGTGCTCTTCTGGCTTCCCTAGGGATTGCTTGGAGCAGTGAATGCTAGGCCCAGTGGCAAGTGGTTGCAAGATCAGATTCATAGTGTGCCAAGCATTTTGAATGAAAAGAGCTATAAAGAAGTCACATATTATTATGTCACATTGCAAAGGTCAACCCCAGTATCTGTTCTGTCATAAGGACATGATTCAAAGGCAACAAAATAGTGTCAGGGCACAGGGGAAAATAATTTTTTTAGAACTGCCTTCAGGGCCAAGGATACAAAATTACATCAGTGCTTAGAACTAAATTCCCATCCACACCCCACAATTCAATTTTGGCTCAGAAAGGCATAAGCGTAACAAAATCACCTTTCAGGGGCAAATCTTCTTATCTGCTGACATATCCTCTGCAAAATCAGCAATATCTAAACTCACACTCCCTTTGGTTCTGGGCAACAGTCAGGAAGTGCCAGAGCCTTGCTCTGTCACAGACCCCAGGAAGGATTTGCAAGATCCACTCAGCTGCTATAGGCATTCTCCAGAGCAGGACGAGTGGTCCTGACACTCAGTGAGGGAAAGCTCATCCTGCATTGCCTGGCCAGGAGCAAGCAGCTCCCCTCACAGTGCCACAGGCAGGTTGGGGTAACTGGACCCTGGTGATTTATCCCAGTCATGCCTACTTTGCAAATATTTATGCCCATCTCTGGGACAGCTGGCACAGGGAAGCTATTGGGAAAAAAACTGTGGAAGTCATCACTTTCCTGCCTTAAACTATGAGGGGTCATAACTGCTCTGTGCAGTGTCTTTGGGTGGATTAGCTCTATCCACTTCCAAAACAGACTCAAGCAATGACTCCCTAACTTTCTGGATCAACAGAACATTTCCTTGCATGCCAGCAGAAAAAATCCCACAGGACAACCAAGTTGGAGGTTTGCTCCTCTCTCAGGCTCCTGCAGCTCAGCCTCAGCAGTCCTGCAGCATCCTGGAGGAGGCTTGTGACAGCTGGGGACACTGAGCTGAGGATCCTGCAGGATGCTGGCTTTGCTCTGTGGGAGGGAGGGCAGGGTGAGCAGAGGTGTCACCAGACCTCAGCGGATTCACACAGCTCACGTGGCTCCCATCAGCCACACCCTTGGCAGAACCAAACTCCTTTGCTCTGTCAGAGCTTCAAACTCACAGCAACCCCCCACTGCCTCTTCTCTGGCCAAGGGATGGGAGCAGCAGTGGGAAGTGTTGGGGGACACCCACTCAATCACAGCTGCAAACGCCCAGTCAGACACCCAAAGTGTGTTCAGATCAGAACACAAAAGGCGTCAGGGCCGGCATGTGACAGTCCAACCACTCAAATGGTCTGGCCCATGCCAGTTTGAGTGTCCAAGCAGCTCTGGAGAGGACAACACAGGTCAGGGACCGTCCCAGTGAGTAGTGCCAATGCCACCCTGCTTGGAGGCATGGGGTAGTTTAGCTGCACAGAGACAAACCGTGCTGTACTTGCTGCCATCAGAGGCCAAGGACAGCCCACACTGTCCACTACTGCAGACACAGCCTGGACACCCACAGAGGAAGGGGGCACTGAGGAATTCTGCATTCATCCCATATTACCTCACCATCCAGAGAAGCCCCAGAGAGTGGCTATAGCAGAAACGTGTGCAGTTCCCATCACAGACAAGAGCCCTTTTGCTGCCAAATGCACAAGACCCGACCTATTCCCAAAGCCACTCAACCCCACGTGTCATTCCATGCCCAAGCAGCACCAGTCCCCCGCTTCCAGCTGCCCCAGGGTTCGGGATCCACTCACTGTTGCAGCTGCCGACGGTGCCAGTCTCTGTCGCTGCCACGCTGCGCTGAACTGGCCCTTCAGACGCGGCCCTTCCTGACAGTGAATGGGTGAAAACAAGGGAAGGAGACAAACAAAAGAGAAGGGAAGGGTGAGAGAGGGAGGGAGGGATGGGGGGATGAAGCAAGGGGACAAGAAGGGAAAGGATGTGTCTTTAACTGAACCAAAAGTCTTTTGCTGGGTGCAACATCTCAACACTACACAACCTTTGCTGTGAGGGCATGGCGCAGGCAAGACCCTCTGGCCCCTGTGACCACCACCTTGAACCCCACACGATCACCTGCACCAGTGCAGAGAGAGGGTGATCTGGGCAAGAGTCAAAGGGGACTCAGCTTCCTGAAACTTCTCCTTGGATTGTGAGGCCACATAGAATGGTCACAGAGAATGTCATCCCTTGAGGGACCCAGAATTCTTCTCCAGATAAGAGAAATTTTAGGATGCTTGAGCACTTCCTCTGTATCTGGTACTTCAGCATCCTGCTTCTTGCCCATTGTCAGGCCTCCTGGGCACAGTGCAGGCACTCATCTGCCTCTGCCAGCAGAATAAGGCCCAGGCCTGATGTCTTCACTGAACAAGTGCAGGCCAGCCAGAGTTAAGGGTATTGTTGGCCAAATGTCCCAGTAAAGCACCTCACACATCGCCCTACACTGGCCCAAAAGTCTTTGTCCCATCAGTACTGCCGCAGGCTGGGGAAGAAAATACCTGATCCCACAGCTTTGAATCACCCACAAACCTGCCAGCACTCAGAAAACTGAAGTTTAGAAAGGACAGGCAAAGCAAAATTCTGGTGCAGGAAATATAGCATTACATTTTCCTCTGCATCAAAGTAGGAAAGATGTGGGGAATGGGAGAGAGGAAAAGGGGTAGGGATCTCAGTGGGCACATTAAGAGTGAATGACAGGCATAAAGTCTGCTGACTTTCCAGTGAGATGTTTGTGTTCCCACTGGGACAAAATCTCAAGATGGAAAGGCAGTTGGCAAACACAGTTGTGTGGGGGTACAGTTCTGGCTGTACTACTGAGGAACTCAGGCTGAGAGCTACATGGGGAATACCCAAAGTATGGCCTCAGGATGTGTCCAGATGGTCATTGCCCTGGGCACCTGCCCACCCTGCACCAGCAGTGGAAACTGAGCTGCTGAATGTAGCTGGCAGCTCATTCTGCTTGGGAAATTGCCCATTGATGACAGACTCACCTCCCTTCCCAAAAAGTTGAGGTAGGAATTGTGGGGGGAAAGGTTTAGAAAATTGTTTCATGCTGGTTGTTTAAATTTCCTCTGCGTTACAGTTGGGGGAAAACAAAAGAGAAGTCTATGCATAAAACTGCATCTTAAAGCCAGCTGTGACAGAGGCACGGATGTTGGAAAGAAGCAGAGCAAATGAAGTCATCCAGCAGTGGGGGAAAAACATCAATATTATATAGTGCAGAACAAAGCAAATTCTACCTCAAACACAGAGCTGAAAGGGAAACATCTCCCTCTGTCAGATCTATTACCATGCATTTATTCCAATAACAAATAACTAACCCAGAGAGTAACCCAAACCTGATTTATTTCTCCATCTAAGTAAATACGTAGAGGCAGACGAATTTGAGTGTAAAATCCACTGATCTCATATGTTTTTTTATATATGTTGGAAAAAAATAGGAGTGATGTTTCTGCCTTGCTGCCAGGGGATGCTGGCAAAGCATTTGAGCTATAGATATTGTATCTTGTCACTAATGACTGCAGGGAACTAAAAGGGATTTGGATTTTTTAATGCTTCACATTAATTGATAATTTGGTCTCAGAATCCACAGTGGAACAGAGGATTTGCTATATTGGATCTGTCTAGTGGCCCATAAAATCTGGCGCCTTGCCTCAGTGATGCTCAGAAAAATTATCATCCAGCGTCTCTGCTTGTAAGGTTTCGGCCATTCCTGTAAGGGCCATACAGCAGAAAGGGGCAGAAGGTCCCTCTGGCCTACACAGCAAACATCTCCAAAACCCGGAAATGTAGGTTGGGCAGGGTTCTCTCTCTCTATATATATATCTATACATATTTTTTTTTATTTTTTTTTTAAAGCAAGAAAGAAACAGTCTTTAACTATAACCATTCTCAACAGATACACTGCTGCTTTAACTCTTGGTCTCCACAGTCCAAATAGAGAGGAGGTGAACCTGTGTTTTCAGAAGGCAAACAGGAGCATGGCTGAGGCCAGAGTGGAGAGATGCCTTCTGTTGAGCAGAACACTATTGATTAGGCAGTATAAAGATTTCCCTCACTAATTCCTTTAGCAATCTCATCATGTGTCGCCCACGTAATTGGATGGGGAAGAGAGAGGTGGGATCACTTAAGCGTTCAAAGCTCAACACACACTGAGAAAAGATTCCCATTTCATGTGTGTGTGCAATTTTGTGCATCATTGCCCCTTGATTGTACATTGAACACGCTCTTTTTGACAGCCCAGCCCTAAACAGCCTGGGTATTAAAGCTGCTTGCAAATAGGGGCTTTCTCCATCCATCTGGGGGGGAGAAGGAGCTCGCTGGGGCTGTGAGAGAAGCAGGATTATGAAATTGGAGGGGATCAGGAGGGGAAAGCCTGGAGAAACTCTGACCATGAGTTCAATTCATGGTTGTTGATTTTCAAGTTCTGACTTTCAATCATCAAGAAAAAAGAAAAGCAGTAGTTTCCTTCCATGCAAGCATCTTAATTAGGGATGTTGATGGAGACACTTGAATTTAAATTTTTTTTAGTGATGCCTTCAGTTTGTCATGAAGCAAAGCATAATTCATCCATGATCTCACTAAACTGGCTTATAACTTCTTTGCCTTCAGTTTCTTTGCTGATCACACTGAGGTTTGGGGATGCTCCCCACCTCTCCTGATCAATGTGCTACCGCACAAAAGATCTCTTGGCTGCACCCATGGTAAAGGAGAGCTGAGATCATGGTCCTGCAGGTGGGAAGGCAGGAGGAGGGTGGTGGCCAGCTGGGCTGCAGTGAGGAAATGGGTTTAACAACCTAAACATGATGAGAGGGGAGGGTTTTACACTTGCACATTCCAGTCTCGCTGGACAGTAAGTGGCAGTGCTCTTCCCAGAGCATGAATGGTTCATGACCCACACTCTTTCTGGTCTACCTGTGCTGGAATAATGAAGCTGGAATAATATGCTGGCATAAAGTTCTCTACCTTCTTCTGCTCTAGCTGCAGTTTAAATCAGTTTAAATTTAAATGCAGTTTAAATTTTTACCCACTTTGGTAAAACCCAGAACTATTAGTGCCTCTGACCTACTGTGTACAAAATCCTTCCTTGTTTCTGGTGACACCACAGTGAAACACGTTTTGGATGGATCTCCACCATGGGAGAGTCTATCTTGCTCAAAATGAGGCATTGAGCTCTCTTCCCTGCCTGTCACAACCTTCAGGCTAATGGGATGTTACAAGTGGGGACAGCAGGAGGAAGTGAGCACACTGCATGCAGGCAGCCTCTAGCAGGTGTTGGGAGCCACATTTGGACAAAACAAATTAAAACAGGGGAAAGAAAAACAGTTTCACAGTCAGGGGGAAGGGGAAAACTACTCCAGGATGGATGGGGATCACAAGTAGCTTCTCTTGCCTCTCTAGATCTGTTGGCTGCAGCCAGGGAACACTGAAAATAGAAGAGTCTTGCCCTCCATAGTAAAGTTTTATGCAAAGGGAATTGCTTTGAAAGAAAAGGTTCCTGCACTTCCCGGCAGGAAATTTGCTATTTCAAGTTTTTACAGCAGAGGTGATAGGCTTGGGTAGTTTGGCTGCGTTGAGAACCAGCCCCAGCTTTCTGAACTGACTTTAACTTCTGGGGACGGTGCCACTTCCCCAGCCATGGCTCCAGCCTTCGACTGGTTACTCCCAGGACTCTCCTCAGATCCCAGGAAAGCAGAGATCAGCCTGGACAGCTTTTAGGAGCAGCCAAAGTCCAGCCAGCATGGACAAGGACTGGAAGAATCACCTCTGTTGAATCCAATCTTGTCATATACATCCTCAGATGGTTTGCGTCAGGAAATACTGAACAACAAACAATTCCTCCCTGTTTGGCTACATCTTTGACTTCTGCAAATGGAAGGTTAAAAACCATCAGGAAGCTAAAATGAAAGGCTTTGAACTCCCAGCCCTCTGGATCTCAGCCTGATGTTTGGGAGAAATCAAAAGCCTCCATTCAAATGCCTGGGAATGGGGCTGAGCTTTGATTGAAAGATTCTAAAAGTTTGATAAGCTCTTAGTAGGTATGTGAGGGTTTGGGGGGAACACGGGGATTTAGCTGGAGGTCAGTGTTTAGGTGAATACTGAGACTGTATTAAACAAAATTTCTGAGCCAAATGACTTGCAATGACAGCAGCAACATACCCCGAGCAGGAGAAGAGGTGAGCGTGGAGGTCAAGTACCAGAACAGGGAGTTTTTATTTCCCAAAAACAAACTGCTCTTTTGTGCCTGTGCTTCAAAGAAGATGTCATCAGATTGTGAGAGCTCTTCACCTGCCACATCCCTCTCATTACTGGAATGAAATAAATGGCAACAGCATGAAAACGGCAACTCAGGCAGGAGAACAACAGGTAGACATTGAGAAAAAGGGGAGGGAGAAAACAGGGTGCGGATGCAGGGTGGAGAATTAGGGCAATTACCATTTCTGAGGAAATGCCAGGAATACAGCACAACCTAATTTCCCCAATTAATTCTTCTGCACTTGAGCTGCTTTCTGTGAAGGGCTCTTAAGGTTTAAAAACAGGAGAAAAAAAAAAAAAAGACTCAACATTTGTTTTTCCCTCAGTGTAGAAATGGGGAATGTTGAGGGAAAATGTCTGGCTAAAACACAAGATGATGCTGTTACATCTTCCTTACAGGAGATAAGGAGCTGTGCCACAAATTCAGTTTGCAGAGGTTTTTATAGGAGCCACAGAGATATCAAAGACCAGCACGTTCAATATCACACTGACTTTTCCTGCACGCAGAGCACATCAGGACAGGCACAGAGACACTTCACTCACACACCCACATTGAGCCATTCCCTCCCCTCCCCGCCTTCCAACCCTACTGGAGCTTAGGAGGAATCTGGTTCCTCTGTCCCCAAAACCCCAGTCAGGACAGTTGTGAGGCACCATGGCATGAGCCATCCACACCTAAAGAGCCATGCAGATGTCATCCAGCGGGAATGATGGCAATAAGAACAAGGAAAGAAATAACAAATTAGGGGTTGGGGTGATGGGATACATGGGATAAACAGATGTTGAGAAGGGCATGTCATACTTTCCAACACAGACTTTTGCACATAGGAAGACCGTGACTCTGCTTGGCTGGCACATCTGTATCAGTCACATCTCCAGGTCACTATGAGACTTTTTTGCCCCTACTCTTGTAGGTCTGACAAGATATATTTCCAGAATCCCAGCTAAGAAGGAGAAAATTAAAACAGTTTTCACTTCTAAGTCCTCTTCCTAATAGAACATACATTTATAGATGTGAAACCTTCCCAAAACCTGAGCAGAAAGGATGGAGAGAGAGCAGCACGTCACATTTTCTGCCTCAGAGAAGAGCCAGAAGAGGAACAGGCATTGCACAGATGCATCTGCACAGCACTGAGGTGCTGGGAATAGTGCTGATGAAACTGAATGTGACACACACATTGTACCTTCTACAAGAGATCCCCCACAACAGCCAGCGTGGCCAGGGACTGAGCTTGCTCTCCCCCACCCAACAGCACTGAACTGAGCCTGAGGACACTGGGTGCACACCCTGGCTCATTCTCTGTCCAGAGCTGAATTACAGCCAGTGTACACTGGGTATACCATAAAATCTGAGAGTGGCAGCTTATTTTCCCTCCCAAAAGGAGGCAGTACCACATCCCAGCTAGAAATTTAGAGGGAGTTTGCCTCCCTGGTGCCTGTTGGCATTTCCCTTAGCAGGTGATGGTTCAGAGGGCCAGCACACTCATCACAGGGCTCCATCCTGGTGCTGGCAGGGCTGGGCAGCAGTTCCCCTGTGCTAGGATACACCTCTCACATTGCACACACACTGCATGAGCTGCACAGCAAATCCACAAAGAAAGCACCAGGGGGTTGACAGTGGGTGCTGTGCAGCTGATGGATCCACACGAGCTCTAAGGGGCTCTGTCAAGCCTGCACAAAAAGACAGCTGGGAGAGTACAGCTGACCCTCTGCAGAGTTCAGAGCTGGTGGGAACAGAGCACCACTGATGGCGTGATTATTTTGGACCTCTCTATCAAGAAGACTGTGGGTCAGACTAAATCCAGTTTCAATGCAAGTCTTGTCTGCTAGTCTTATCTACCATGAGCCACCAAAGGAGCATCACCTAGGCAGCTGCTAAATCTCAGTGATCTATTGCAGACATGGAAACTTCACTGGAAAAATAACTGGCTGTATCCATGAGAAAGAAGCCAATCTTGAATGGCAGAGGAAAAGAACAAAAATAAGAGATGGTCTAGATGGGAGATGGTCATCAGAAAGCAACCTCAAATGGGTACTGAAAATTATAAAGACTATGAGGGTTTTGCTGGCCATTTAAAGAAAGAGAAGGAATAAAATGTTTACACAGTAAACCTTCACGCTTCAGAGGAGGAGGGAACCCAGACTTTTTAAGGAACACTGACCTAAGGCCAAAGTCATAGCAGAAATGTTTGGGTTCTGATGGTCTAAGGGTGTGAAAGCCAAGGTTCATGGGAAGAGATATTAATCTTTTATTAAACTAACTGATACAACAGAAAATAACAATAAAAAAGAACTCAGAGAGGGTTTGTGCACCTAAAATTCATTCTTTTTCCCCCTTCCAACAATATCATGTCTTCTATTAAAAGATATTACTTCTTCCTGCAAACCTTGTTTCTCCCAAATCCAAACAATGCTCCAGAGTGGTGAGGACAAAGAAACAGGGACCATTTTTGTGATTATGTTTATCTCTGTATTGCTAGAAATAAATAATAAATTAAAAACAAAACAAAACAAAACCAACCACAAACCCCCCCAAAAAAACAAAATCAAAACCAAAAACAACCAAAAAACCCCACACATTTCCAGAGCCCTTTTCAAGTCCTGCAAATGTCTTTTTTTTGACAAGCAGGTGTGCTCTGCACGATGAAATGACCAGGAGAACACTCAGGACTGACCTCTGTGAAAGGATGGAGCTAAATCCCTAAAAGGTTTCAAGCTCAGCCCAGGATTTGGAGCAGGATGCCAGAAGAGCAGGACAGAGGAAATATGGACAGAGGGGATGTCTTTGTGAGGTTTAATGTCTACATAAATCCTTCCTCTATTTGCCATGTGTCTTCACTGCTGATGTCCCACCCATGTCAGGACATCACCTTGGGAGTTATTAGAGTCTTGACTACAATTTAAGATTGTGTTCTCATATAAAGATGAAGAAATACTGCCCTTTCCCTTGGACAGCTGCCACGTGATTTTGTTTTGGAACTGAATCACACATTTTGGAGGAAAAATGGAAAATTATCTGGGTATTACTGGAGCTTGGGTGGATCCAGAGCCACAGAAGGGCTGTTGGAGCAACCAAACGCCAGTGTGCAGGGTGAAAGAGCAGCTGGGATTGACCTCAGGCCTGGTGATGCCCCCAGCTCTGACACTCCCCACAGCTGTCATGACATCCTCCAGGACAGCACTGGGCAGGCACCCTGTGCCTCCCTTGCTGCATTCTCCATGCCACCCTCAGCTTGGCTGAGGCACAACGTCCCTGACCTGCAGCGTCCCACCACCTGCTGTCACAGTCCTGAGTCATACCTAAAAAAAATCGCCTACTCACACAGTTTTTCAGAGAAAACAACAAGGAAAATGAAATCCGCCCAAACCTTTCCTCTCCAGTGTGGATATATTCCGTCCCGCCTTCCCACAGAGACCCACACCAAAGATTGCACAGCACGTTACACAACACAGCACAGAAATGCTTCTTCAGCAGCCCCACCTTCCCTCTTCACACAGAAGCTGGGCTACTTCTCCCTGCCTTCCCAGTTCCTCCACTTTCCTCCGCTTTCCACTCAGATGCTGTTCCACCTCTCCCCACCACTTCCACCTCCACAACCATGTTCTGTCCGTCCTGTCTTCTTGAAAGGAGGTTAAAAGGCAACAGCTGACGGGATCCCTCTGTGATGCAGGAGGAAAGGGATTCATCTGTCTTCAGGGAGGGCATGGAGAGCTTGCAGAGAGGGGGAACAAGTCTCTCTGCTGTTTTTGTTACGCAAATGTTTGTATTCTGTATCCAAATGTGTAACAGAAAATTAAGCAGTTCACCTTTGTTAAAGCAATTTTGCATCCCATGAATGCAGGAGCCAGATGGTGTTCTTTCTTTGTCTTAAAAGATTAAAAAATGGGAAAGAAAGGAAATGCCTAGGAACTAATCCTCAGCTTGGAACACGGTAACATATCCACATACCCAGTTATGCAGGCTTGCAGGGCCTGAGCAGGAGCAAGCACAGGAACCCAGCAGACTGACCGAGTCTGCTTGCAGAGAGCTCCAGCCCCGTCACTTTGTGTCAGCTTGGGGGCGGGACTTCTCCCTGTGTTTCCAGATGACAAATTACAGCTTCTCCCAGGGCTGTAGCTTAGACACACCAAGCAATATTTTCTAGAACCAGATGATTTGCTCCAGGTCCCACCACTGGCAATGGCAGGCTGTCTAAAGGGGAAAGCTGCCATGCACAAACACTCGGAAACAGACTCAGAAACTTCACCAGGCAGATCATAGATGTGACCAGAGATAGCACTGAAGACTTTGAAAGTTCAACTCTTCAGCCAGATCTCCAGCTTTCATAGCTGAGACCAAGGAGCAGTTTGGTTCTCCCACTTGAGCTTTTCTGCTCATATTCTGGGAGGAGTGTGGTTGGACTGTGGCTGGAGGAGGGGCGAAAGACACCTGGTCCCTGGAATTCTGCTCTTTGCTGACCTTGGCCGGCTTCCCAGCTCTGTCACCAATTCCTGCTTTGGCCTTGGGCAAACGATGCAAACCCTCTGCGCCTCACGCCACCAGTGTAAATATGGGCAATCAGAACCTTATTTTGCTAGAAACTTTCTTTGGACTTAACAGAGATAAGAGCTCCATGAATTAACTTCATGATCAAAAGTTTTAGATACACTGAAAATAAGTGAAAACAGAGAAAGGAAAATCAGCTAAGAACAAAAGGCTGTGATGGTCTGAAACACAGCTCTCACTCTCACTGGTAAGTAGTGATAACTGCTTACTACTTTAGTCATACCTGGCAATTTGTGTATGCAGAGACAAGTCCACTAAAGAGCCTTATGACACTGCATGAGACAGCACGGAGCAGTCCTCAGCAAAGCACTTTGCACAGACAGGATGAGGGCTACAGGACACCACCACAGAGAAGACGAGAAATCCCACGACAATAAACTGGCCTGTGGAGATCATCTCAGCCCTCCCAGCTGTGGCAACAGCCACAAAGAGCTCTTGGTGCTGCAGGAGCACAAGCTCAGCTGGGATTGTCTCCAGCAGTGTGGCACTGCCTGTGGTTGGGGAAGGATTAACAGGGCTGAAAGGAAGAAGGCAGGCAAGAACTTGGGTAATTACATGTGCTGCTTCTCATCCTCCCCTGGGCTCTTCTCTTTCCTACTCGTTATTCCTTAAGTTTCAGCAGTTATGGGACCACATAACCTCTCTTTCCTCATCCCTGCCTAATAACTGCACTGAGACCTTTTCCCAGCATGGGCTTTTCTGCTGCACAGTGAAGATTGGTTCACTCACTGGTAATTAAACACAGTGGCAATCCAGTCTTCTGGCCTGGGAGAGGTGATATGTCTCAGCACAAATCTGATAAGGTTTTCCCTCCTCCCCAACACAGTAAGTGCACTTGGCAGCTATCACATAATGAAAACTTCCTGAATCAGATCAAGACAATAGGCCACCCCTTTCTGGGTAGCTGGGAGAAATCATCCTCAAAGCCAAACATACATGTTGTAAGCAGAAATAAATCAGCCCCAATGCAAGCATCAGGCTAGAAACCATGGCTCTGTGGCCTGAGAAGCCCTTCCCTGCTGGTGGATGGTCCAGAGACAAACTTCTACTCCAGTATGCTCCAAACACTTCTCACATCACATTTCTCCTGTAGCTGGGAAGGGAAACACGCTGTTCCCCCAGGGACGCTGCCATCAGGCAGGCAGGACAGTGCAGACAGGTACAGAGGGAGTGTGCAAGACAAGGGAACAGTGTGAGCACAAATCACAGGAGAAAAGGCTGGAAAGGCATTCCTGGCTCATTGAGTCTCTCCCCAGAGACGAGTACAGGATTAGCCTCTACACTAAACCCAGGTGTTTTTATCTAGTTGCTTCCTGAACTTCTTTAATGACAGGCTCTCAGCAACCTACCCCTGGCAAATTATTCCATTGTTTAAATGATGACCCTGCTGAAAAAAAAAATGTTCTGAGGTCAAACCTAAATTGACTATTATTTCCTCTTCCATATTTTATGCACTTATCAGTCAATCTTTCAGTTGCCTTCTCTCTAGGTTCCTGTATTAAGTTTCTTTAATCTAACATCAGAGGTCACAGCCTGTAGTATATATCATCTCTCTGGATTACCTTTAATTTGTCAATGTCCTCAAAAAACAAGGAATAAAAATAGGCAGTAAGGATGGAATGATTTCAGAGCCATCCAAAAGCATGTGACTGTGTGCTGGGGTATCACAGAGTCTGTGTGTAGGCATCTGCATGGGTGTCTGAACTACAAGCATGGCCAGGACTGAACAAGATTAAGGACAGTGGTTTAGGAATGCCTGATCAACTTCTGTGCACATGTTTCAATGAGGTAATAACCAAGCAAGTGAGCCCAAGGGCTCCAAAAACTGATTTACTGTAACATTTCCTATCTCCCTTTGGTCTGAGCATCAGAGTGCCACTGCAGCTGCCTTACCCTGTAGTAATCAGTGCTGTAGACATCTCTTGACATCCCAAAGTCTCCAATCTTCACCAGCAGGTTGGCTCCGACCAAGCAGTTCCTGGTGGCCAGGTCTCTGTGGACAAAGTGCTGGGAGGCAAGGTATACCATTCCAGAGGCGATCTGGCTAGCAATGTGGAGCATCTGGGACAGCCCTAGCTCCCCTTTGGCTTGTCGAGGCTGCCCATCCACGAGGATCATAGCATCTGGACCGTGTGCCCTGTAGGGAGGAAAAAGCAAAAAGCATAGATTTGGGTCTCAGAAGTGACCAGGAGACAGGAATCCCACACAGTCACTGTTCTTGCTGGATGGGGACCAGCTCCCAGTTCTGCACTGTGAGGACGGACACACAGCTCAAGGGGAAAGGAAGAGAAAAAGGCTTAGTTAAAAACAGGAGGTTGAGGGAACATTTGCTGGGTGAGTGGGTGCCATATATCCTTATCCTGTCCTATCTATTGCACACAACCTCTTATGGCCACAGATGGAGACAGACTGCCAGGACAAAGAGACCACTGGCTTGAGGCAGCCTGGACACTCTTCTCTGGCAAGACCTCTGTAAGCTAATGAGCCCCCAGATATTTACGTTTCCTCCAGTTAATTCTTATACCGTTGAAAACACGTCAAAGGCAGAGACCTTTTCTTCCAAAGCTGCCATATTTCTGCTACCTGATCTCTTTATCAGCCCCAAACAGCCTCCTCTCTTTTCCCCATATCGCCAACAAAACACCCCTTGATCAATACCAATACAGCCAGAGATCACAGAAAATGCTTCAGAGGAACATTAGCAGCTTCATCCCTGTGAAATCCCTTTTATATCCTGAGCTGTCCCAGAGTTAACACAGGTACTGTGAACTGTGGCAGCACGAGCACAGGTGCAAAGTTCAGCCCTGGATGTCAGCACGTGCAGACAACACCCTGGGCAACTAAAGGAAATATTTTGCTGAATCAAGTGCATTGTAAATGTGGGAGTTTAGGTCAGTCTTATTCCTGTCCTGTCTCTTTTTTGTCCCCTTCTACACTGTGTGCCAAGCTTTTCTGTCATGCTCCCTCTGTGATGCTTCTTCCCCTGGCAGAGCTCACCCTGTGGTGAAGATGGAATAACAAAAGCCCTCATATTTAGGGAAATGCAAGAGATGTTGCTGTGACCTTCCTCCTTGTGACTAACACACAGCACAGCAAATCCTCTGAGGCTTTCATACTGCTCTTGTTGAGATGATGCTTGGTGTGTCCTATATAGTACAAGTCTCTCTCTCCCTTCTTCCCTCTTTTTCTCCATCCCAAATGGTAATAATCCAGAAGAAAGAAGAATCAGCACATTTATGAGATGAACATAGGATATTAGGATAGGAAGGATATTACTACATTTAGTTATGTCATGAAGGCTACAGAGAATATGAGAAGAGTATGTCCATCTTTTCTTGAGGAAAGGAGTTTAAACAGAGAGGCCATAAAATTGGGTGGATTCCCTGTTAAAGACCAGTTATAGTTTTTCTCCATTATGGATTGATGGAGGCTTTGGGGAAAAAAAAAAAAATCATCAACATTCTGGCTTCCTCTTCTGAAATTCCTCTTCTGTCCTATGACAGTCTGACTGTGGTGCTGCTTCACAGAAAGGTGAACACCAGAACTCTGCAAGTTTTCTAACAAAGCCTGTCTGAACTAATTAACTTAATACAGACTGCAACAACTTCAACAACTAATACAGACTGCAGAGTGCGTCTATTGTGGCAACATGCTGTTATCCCTACTTCAAAACTTCTGCTGACCCAGACAGGAAACAAAAGCTGGAAAACCAGTAAACAAAGAAAAAGGGGGAAGTGATGGACACCCTCAGTGAGCAGAGAGGGATATGGTCACTGCAGACCCCAAGGTAGTGAGGGGTTGTGCCAGGAGCACCCAGCCTTGCCCCCCACCCAACCTGCAGGCAGACTCCCGTGCACACCATTCCTAGGGATGCTGCTTGGAAGGCCAGGCCTGTATTTCTCCATGCCAAGACCTTTTCTATCAGTATTTTCTGGGGCAGGACACCATCATTGCAGCCTGCCCTGGTGCAAACAGCAGGGTCTGTTGTGGAACCACCATCATGGTGGCCCTGGGAGGCACGATGAGCCATCTCAGCACATGCCACCACTAACACAGCTGGTACGTGTTGATCCTGGTGCATCCCCTTGCTACACCACCTAATGTTTCAGGCCACTAAACTCTCTGTTCTCTGGGAAGCACAAAAAAAAGTCTAACAACTCTGAGGGGAATTTATTTATTGTGCTTTTCTCTAGGAAACTGTGTCTAAAGTGAGCCTCTTCCATTTTACTGCTTTTCCAATTTCTGCAGTTAAACTAGGAAAAGTCCATCTGAGTGTCTTACAGACTCCCACTGTCCCTGGCCTCCAGTGTCTGGGAGTCACTGTCTCCTGCTGTGGGCTGGGTGAATTATCCCATGATAAAAACTGCTGCTTGCTGAGGGATTCCAAGCAGCTCTGCATCATCAACCCTTCCTGACCCCCCTGCAGCCCCCATTCTCCACCAGCAGATACCTTACCTGACTAAGCCCAAACTCTCTTTCCCTATGACCCCTTAGGCATTTTGAGTGCCTCTTTGCAGGGTCTAAGGTCCCTTGTCCCCAAAGCCATCTTCCTTTGGGACACAAAGGGGTTTTTCACTGCTTACCACATTCCAGCATGCAGGGAAAGGAGCACATAGCTGCTTTTTCCAAGGCTGCACAGGAAGGAGAAGCTGGCAGCTAAACACAGCTGGAAGATGAGAAGCTGCAATCCCAGGGACCACACACCTGGAAAAGTTTCTTTTTTTTCATAAAGGCCAAAGATAATACAACAAGCTTTCTTTTCCAGTGAGACTGGAGATTAATTTTGTCGGACAGGAGTGTGTCTCAGATGTGTCCCAAGAAAGGGTTGGGACATGGGAGGGAGGGGCTCCAGCATGATTTCAACCTTAGGAACACACTGCTGAGTGAAGCAATTCCATCAGGCATTAGCAGTGGGCACAAGACATCTTTCTAAGACACTGAGAGAGCCTGTTTTGCACTATACTCTTTGGGAGGTCAACTAGAGCAGTGAGAGAGGTTGTTCCTCAGCTGTAATATCTGACTTCTCTAAGGGAATAAGGTTGCTGATTCTGCCAGGAAAAAGGATAGGTCAATTTTGAATTTTTCTTTGTGAAGCACTTGAAGAGCAGCATCTCTCACCCTCTTTTTCAGATTGCCTGCCTTCGGTCACAAGGCTGAGGCATTGTCCTTAACACTTCATCACCAGTCTGGGCTAAAACACTCTTTCAGCCCAGCTTGTGGTTTCACACTGGTGGCAGAGTTCAATCTGCTGCTGCTGGGAGGTTGCTGAGCCCTCCAGGTACCACAAAAGAGGGTCCCAGGTAACCAAGATTGCTCCCCCTTGAATGTGGGTCTGAGGAGCTCTGTAAAGCCAGCAGCCTTCACTCATCCTACCTTGACAAAGATGTCTTGGATCTATCCAGAGCTTGAGACAGGGACTGAGCTATAAAATCCTATTCAGTCTACCCACAACCATACGAAAATGGGGACAAAAATCAATGCAGGAATGTTCCCAGCTCACCCACTGCCCTGTGAATGCCCCAAAGAAGCTGGAGACAAGCTGGCACAACTTGGCAGAGGAAAAAAGAAATCTCTAGGATCCTTCCTTATATTCTTCTGATGTGGGTGATTGCTTAGAAGTGAAACCTCAGGGAAAAACTTGTTTCCTGGTCAGAAACTGTGTTGGTAGAAAAATACTCAGTAAGTGTATCCCAACCCCAGATCTAGACCTGGTGAGCACAAGATTCTTGTTCCTCCTGCAATCATATTCACACTTAGCAGTCAAAACAGGAAAATATCAAGGGTCCAATTTTCTAAATATTGGGAAATAAAACTACTAATTATTTCAAGAGGTAAGTACCACTCCACTTGCACGCAGGTTTCAGAGTGGAATTTTTGTTTTGTGTCAGAAGAGCACCATAAACATCCTCCCACAGCTGCTCCCTGGCCTTTGTTTTGCTTTGGTGGATTGGTGGATTTGCTTTGGTGCTTTGGTGGATACAGAGCATACAAATGATCTGCCTCAGGCTGATGGAATGGTTGAATGATGATGGGGGGCACTGGGGGCTCTGGCAATTTGCATTTCTCTAGAGACAGAGAAGGCAATTATAGCACTTCTTCAGGCCTTGCCTGACTTCAGAGTAGCCTGGTGCCACAGGTTAGGGATCAGAGATAGACCCCACAGGTACTGCCTGAGACTCCTCCAACATTTCTCAGGTCTTTTCTGAATGCAGGAATAAGAACCAGTAAACACCCAGGACACAAATCAGATCAAGGACACCAAGAAATTTCTCAAAGGAACATTTTGATTCTTGTGCTGTTGAAGCAGGAGGTCAGTGGCTGAGGGAGTGATGGCAAGTGGCCTGCCTGCTTCAGCAGGACATGGCTTTGCTGGGTGTGCAGGACTCAGAGCCGCTGACACCTGTGGCTTCATGTCCTTCCATCCCCACAGGGCAGAGAAGGATCATAGCCACGCTTCCTGCAGCTTCAAACTTGCTGAGGTGGGAGAAGAAAACCCTGGTTTCCACAGCTTCTGAGATTACCTAACAGAAAATGTTGGGGTAGAGCTACTAAAGCCCTAAATCTCTAAAACCATCATCTCCTCCAAGCTGTCCTTGGAACAACCATCTCTCAGGACTCAGCCCACTGAATAATGACACCCTTGGTGCACCACTGAGCTAGAACAAGTTTCACTGAGGCTGTGGGGCAGCCCCACAGCATCTCCCGTGCTCTTGTTCCCACATACCTGAGGAATTTGTTGAGGTCACCGTGCTTCATGTACTCAAAGACCATGATGAGTGGGTCGCCGTCACCGCACACGCCGTAGAACTTGACGATGTGCTCGTGCTGCAGGTTGGTGAGCAGCTCTGCCTCCCGCTGGAAATCCTTGCGGGCTGCCAATGTGGGGTCTTTCAGAGCCTGGAAGAAGGGACGCAGACACGCACAGGGTGGGCTCAGGTGGGGGGAAAGCCAGAACAAAGGGGTCACAGCATCTGCGAGGAGCTGACGAGGAAGGGAGGGTAGAGGAACCACTGGCCCAGTCGTGCTGGGAGGGCTGGTGGCACCATGTTAGTGTGTCATTCCTGTAGTTATTGTCCCAGTGGGTTCCCCAACTCATTTCCTAGGCAGCAGCAAACATGCCTCAGAGGGTAATAGCTTCCAATTATTCCCAGCTTGGGCAGAATTTATACTGGTGACCTAGGGGTGAATGGCTTCATATCTCATTATTATTAAATTCCTGAGCCAGTCAGTCCTTGCTATCTGTCTTTTATTTTGAAATAGCTGACTACACTGCCTTTATTCAGAAGATGGATTTGCCTGGCTGTGCAGTTATTGTGTGGATTTTTCAAACTGCCTCTGAAGAAGGACACTGTCAAGTCTTTTCTCATAATTTTTAAAATCATGTTTTTATTCCCTGCTGTTTATAACAGCTCCCCGGCAGACTGATGCTGGAATCAGTATCCTTATTGAGAATATCTATTCCCACAATTTGAGAATGCCCCTTTGCCATTGCAAGGCAGCTTGCAGGTTTCAGGTGGTGTGGACCAGTCCAACATTGCAGAGTTGCTATGAAGATGTTGCTGTGGCTGTAGCTGATGATAAGGGAGGATTCTCCAGGGTTGGGTTCTGGCTTGTCTGTGCATTATTGTGCAGTTGCATTGGCAAGTTAGTTTGAAAACGGCTTGTTGTCATCTCAGGGTATCAAAGGAGGGAACTTGATAAAAAAATTTAAGTCCAGACCATTTGACAAGATGAAATGGCAACAAGAATCAGTGCAGTCTTTGCAAACATTTAAGAAAATGAAGAGGCTGGTTTTGAGTTGCTGGTTGTGTATCATATTGTCTGCATCCTCCACATGCCAGGATTGTTTAGGACCAATTCTGGCTTTAACTATGTAGCCTAACAGCAGCTGAGAAGGACTCAAGTCTTGAAAAGGACTCGAGGAAACTTGTTCCACTTATCCTGTGTTGGTCTGATGTGCACCAGTTCCTCTTTAGTAGTGGGGGCCACTGGGCAACTCTCCCCTTACCTAGACACAAACATACCTGCCCCCTTTCCCTGTGCCTTGAATCTCCCCATGCAGACAGCAGAGGTAGCCTGAGCAGCTGCAGGCTACAATTTATGTGCAAAAGGGGATGTTAAATATCAGAAAGCTGTACATGGAGGACGGGGCCCAGCACTCTGTTGCTGCACCTGGGCTAGCCCATGGTGCTGCTGGCTCTAGAGACTCCTCCAGTGAAGGTGCTTTTCCCTTTGGAGCAGACCTGCTGTGAGGCTTTTCCCCAAGCCTTAGGACACTGCCTCATCTGATTCTGCCCCCAAACTGCTATTCACATGGCATAAATCTATTTTAATTCTTTGCCCTTTGGGATAGCTTGACTAGAGATATTTAGATGAATGTTAGTTACATGATGCAGATGGCAAAGCATCCATCCTTATCTCAGGCACCCAATTACTTTTAGTCATTTAATATCTTCATAATGTTGATGCCACCCTATTTTTCTGCAGGAAAATGGTCCCTTCCCCCATCACTCTTTTCTCCCCCTTTTTCCTGTGGTTGCACATAATATTTCAAGCTGCAGTAAGTTTAGGTTTCATCTCCTTCACACACAATCATTTTTATAAGGTGTTAAGATTGTAAGTTTGTTGGTATCACACACCAAAAAAAAGTTATTAACCCCCTCCCTATTTCTAAGGTTCCACAGCCAAGCATTTAGAAATGAGGGAGCTGGAAGGGATAGGACAGGGAAAGAAGACCAGGACCAAAGAAAGAGAAGGGATGACACAGAAAAATCGTTGGAATGCCTCTCCCAGGAATGTTTGGGGTGGATTTTTTTGTTCCTCCATCACACAATTCCTCCATAACTTCTGGCAAGTCCCTGAGCATCTGCAAGTTGCAGCTGTCATCATGAAGTGCCAGTTGTTCCAATATCACCTGGAAAATCCCCTCTTATGCAGTGTCAGGGCCAGGTCTGCACAAGCACCATGTGTTTACTGCTGCAGCAGGGCTCACTCTGAGTCAGGTACCTGCCCTCCATGAGGCTGGAAAGAGATGTTGGTAACTCCATCCTTCACCTAAAGCAGATCTCTTCAGTTCAGTTTTCCTTCTTCTGCATTTGCCCTCTGCAGAAGGGCAGATGATACAACCCCAGTAACTTGCTGGGAGGTTGTGAAAATGCGTACACTCACATTTAGGGAGGTTCCAGCACAGGAATGATCCCCACAATGGAGCAGCCACAGAGAAATGAAAAATAAGGTGTTCAGAGGACATGCCCTGAACACAGCTCCTCCAGCATTTCTAGTACTTGACTTTGTCACCTTAACACTCTGCTGGATATAGTGTTTGCGCATTTCTTGGGATGCTTTTAGAAGCAAGCTGAATAAAACAAGAAGCTTGTCCATGCCTTCACATCAAAACTCAGTTTATCTGCAGGGCTGCAACCTTTAGATCTGCTAAAAATCTGAGTCCATTTAAGTGAGCGAATAACACAGCCCCTTCCTTTGGCCCTGGGAGAGAGTCCCTGGGAGCAGGGCAGAGGCAGGCTCTGTGCAGTGGACTCAGCTGCCCTTAACCAGTGTGTCCTGCTGCTGCCCTGAGCTGCAGTGACTGGGGAGGTAGTTCTTAGCCTCAGTTGGGGGCATGAGATCTTCAGGAATTGCAGCCAAATCTCAACTTAATATGTAAAGACTTTAGTCCTGTCTTTTTCTTTTTCTTTAAACCCTCAGATTTATAACATGGCCCAAATAAGACGGATTTTTTTTTCCCTGCCACTCCCAGAGCTGGCAAGAAGCCAGATTCCAGGGCCCTGCTCCAGAGCTGGAGCTGTATGATCTTGCAGGATGAAAGGCACTCTGGAGATGTAAGCTCATAGTAGCAATTAACAGAAACAAGTTCAGATTCTGTGTCTGCCTACATGCAAATGAAATTCTGAAGAGACTCGGGAGCCAGGCTTGCTGAGGGATGGCTGACACTGATAGGCAGGTACCAACCCTATAATCAAACAATTAATCATGTTGGTGTGTCATGTCCTCGGCTTTAACCAGTCTCAGAGGTGAAAGGTGCAATCTTGCACTTCACTGCCGGAGCAAAAGGGGACATCTGAGCTAAAAAAATAAAGGCTTGAGCTGCCAATGTTTAGAAGGAGTCACAAATAACTGGATGCCTCCAGCACTTTGGAAAGAGTGCTGGAACCTTTTTCCCTTCAAATGCAGACCTTGTTTCAAGGAGTTAGGAAGCATCAGTTAAATCCAAGGGATTAAACCGTGTCTCTGCCAACTGGTGCCACTTGAGAAGAGAGCACAGTTCCGCACTGAGTCTTCTCCTCTGCCCAGAGCCACACTGGTGGGCACAGCTCCCACAAGGGATATCACAAGGATGCAAGCAGCACAGCACAAGCCAAGCTGAACTTGTGTTGGCTTAAAACACCCAAAACAGCAGCAACCTGTGGCTAGGCAAGCAGGAGCAGAGTGGAGCTGAGCCGAGTTGCTTTGCCCATCTCGCAGCAAATTGATCCCAGAAAATTGGCTCATCGTGCTCAGCTTTCATGGTTTATTTTTGCTGAAGTGTTTTTATGTTTCAGCTTCTGCATGTTACACAAAAAGATAAAATCAAGAAGGAGCAGGGCCGCAGTGCCTGCTGGAGGGAGGTGGATCCACACTGTGCTGCTGCAGCTGCACGGGAGCTCATGGCTCCCAGACCAGCCTCTCCTCCCTGTCTGTCTCCTGGCCGTGTCAGCAGGAAGGGAGGCTTTGGCACTGGTGAGGAGAGACAACCTTGAAGTGAAACACTGAAACTTTGTGTGACTAAGTGGATTTACCACAATCTCCGGCATCAGATAAATCTCCACCCCTGGCCCCCAGCCCTCCCTTGCTTCCCTTTCCCACACAGGCTCATCCAGTCTCGCTTCACTGGCCAGCCCCTGCCCTACTCTCTGCCACTCGCCCTTGGGATTTACCTTCACTGCCACCAGCATTTTGTCATTGGTGGGGCTGAGGTTGTAGCACTCGGCCAAGAACACCTTCCCAAAGGCACCTTCTCCCAGCTCCCTCTTCAAAACGATGTCTCTCCTCTTAATATGCTGGACATCTGTTGGAGGGAGGGGAGGAAGAGGGAGAGGGTTGAGGGAAGAATGAATCAGGGTTAATTCAGCGAATGGAAAACAACTAATTCAATTTTCTTGCAAGCTGCGAGGGAACTGAAATTGCTTCACAAAAATATCTACAGGGATCTTTTTACCCACCCACAGAAGGCAGCCATCTCTGTGATGGAGTTAGTCTCATGCAAAACATCTGCGAGGAAAGTACTTGAGGTTTATCAGTTCTCATGACAAGCTCATGGCATGCTTGTCCTCAGGGAGAGGAACCTCTGGGGCAGATTCTGCTACAAAGACATGAATCTCCTTCGAATGATCCTGGAAATAATCCATTTCCTGTGAGGTGTAGCATAGGTCACATCCTTCCAATGAAAGGCCAGGTGAGATTAGAAGGTCCTGTTGAATTTTGCATTTCAACTGGGATTAGTTTAAACTCAAACACGACAGATTTTTGGGGCTGAAGCTTGGCAAGTCAAAACATTCCTGGGAGGAGGAGGACCAGTGACCCTCATGCTCCTTAGGGCATTAGCAGGAGCTGGCTGGAAGTGCAGAGTACTGCCCTGCAGCAGAACCCTGACCCTACAGCCTTCCCCTACATGACTGTTCCCTCAGAAAGAAGGTCATCCCAGGATACTGCCACTGGCACAACAGATGAACTGAACCCATTAGTTTCAATGATCCTTTCCACTGACATTTAGGACAGCAAGGACTGACAGAGAATAGCAACCGAGGATTCAGGAAGAATCACAAGAGCAGTAGCTTTTAATTTACCAGCGGTACAGAGGCCAGTGAAAATTGGTTTGCTCAGCTAAGAGGTCATTCCTAAGGATTAAATCTGCCCTGATACCAGGCGCCTACAGGGGCAGGTAAGTGACTATGGGATATCCACTGACCCTGTGTCATTCTTAAATGCCACAGATTGCTGGGAGAACTCGCTCTCTTCTGAGGCAACACTAAGGCACAGCTAACCTCTAAGCACCTTTCTGGCGTCACAGCATCCCTAGAATTCCTCAGCAATAAAAAAAGGAGGGTTTTTTTAATGCTTGGAATGAACTGTAGAAGCAGTTAGAGATGCACAGCCACCACAGCATTTTCTGGAGGCACAGCACCCAGAACTTCATCTCTACGAACTGTCCTTCAGTGGAGCTTTCCATCACCCTTGAGAACTGTGGCAGTACAGACCACTCCCAACTTCAGCCTGATGGCAGGCCAGTGGAGAGCTCTGCACTCTTCTTCAGTGCTCAGTGAGCAAAAGCTGATGTATGAGAGGTCTCCTCAAGCACAGGCATTATGTGGACAGTGCCCTCTTTCCACTGCCGTTGAACAGGGCTATGAACAGGGATGTTCATAACCCTGAATCTGTTTGCTCATAAACTGAACCACTTTTGAGCCTTTTCCATCGCTTCCTTGTGCCACAGGAGCTGTAAAGGTACGTGTCCCTTAGATTAGGTGCATTTCCCTTAGGGCACTGCAGATGAGGGAGGTGGAAGTGACTAACTGTGGGTTTCAGACTGGCTGCAGGGACACATCACAATCTGCCACCAGCTCCTGCCACCAGGGACCTGAGCAGGCACCTGTATCAACCTAAGGGGTCACGTGCCCGACAGCGACATAGGCACCACTTAATGCATCAAAAAGCCAACAGAAAGACAAGCATCCTAATGACTTTCATGCAATTAAGCTTTTTAATTAGGAGCTCAGAGTCAGGTTTATGGAGCTGCCATCTCTGGGCCCTTGGCTTGCTTGGGAAGATGGATGCTGCAAGATTGCACAAGCAATGGGCCTTGTAATGAAAGATACTCTCTGGGAATTCCCATTGACCTTTCTTAATTGTTCAATAGGCTGAAAACTGTTTCTTACCAATGTTAATTATATTAGTAACGTTAAGGCACAGGTTGGTAGGCACATCCAAAATCACTTTTGTTTTAAACCTGCAGTGGCAGCCAGGGAGAGCAAATCGCATGTGGACTTTGCCTTCTCTCCACCTGGTTTAGCTGAGTGTTTAAGGAGTACCTTGAGAAATCTAACATGTTGGACTGTAAAGTGATGCACTTGGGTGAGGAAACTCCTAGTATAAAAAAAGCTCAAATGGCACCAATTTACTTAATAGAGTAGAGGAAAAGGGGTTTATCCTCTTTGTCTTGGCAAGCATTTCTATAGCACTCATGACTACCTTACCTTGGTCTTACTGTATTGACAAGCCATGTATTTGCATTCTTGGTCTCCCAAACAGCAGCAATCAAGAAAGCTGTGAAGAATGATCTTGTAGTAAGAGGAGCCCAAGGATATTTTTAAAAACTCAGAAATGTAGCAATTGCTTTCAGATTGTCCCATTTGGTATAAGATGAAGTTTAAAAGGAAACAGTCTCAGAAAAACCAGCAATACTATTTAAGAATTTTTACACTTCTTATGAGTAACACCATGCGAACTGAGGCAAATCTCTCTTTCTAAACTCTCCAGAGTCTTGCCCAAAACTTTCAGCTCCCAATTTTTCCTCCCAACAACATCTTAATAAATTATCAGACATTTCTGAGAGCTGGCATCCAAACTGTGTAATTACGTCTACATTATTAAAATAATATCCCATCTATCTCTGAGATAGATGGGAAATTATTTTAAAAATTTTTGTAACATCTCTCAGATTTTACAGCTAGTTGTTAAGAGTCACCTGAGAAGTTTCAGGGAAAATTTATATGAAGAGTTAAATGTGGTGTTGTGGCAGACAGAGTTGAATTGAGGGAGAAGCAATCCTTTTGCAGTATTGGACTTGTGTAGCGGTGTTGGATTTAAAGTTAAACTTGGGTGTTATAAAAATAAAAGGGTCATGAAGTTAAGTAGTTTGACAGCAACTGGACAATCTTAATGTAGAATCACAAAAGTACATTTGCTGACCACAATTTCTCTCAGCCTCAAATAGCCATAAATTTCGCTTCATAGTATTTTAGGCACAAATGGTATAATAAGTGAGTTATAATAAATTGCTTTTTCACATGCTAGAGGCCTAAAATAGTGAAGTTTAGATCGAATTCTTCCCTTCATGGCGAGATCAGAGCTATGATTAATTCTAACCCACTATAAAATACAGGCTTTAGCCATAAAGCAGTGACAAGCCCCGTGGCACGGTGTGGCCGGCGGCGCTATTGTGCTCACCTTGCACCTCTGCACTCGCCCGTCCCAGCCGTAACTCACGAGGAAGGCCAAACAGCCATGAAAGATGTTGTGCTGCAAGGGCACCTCAGAGGTTCATCTGCATAAATCTGTTTACCTCCTCCTGGAGGAAGCCGAGCCCTGTCTGATAAACAGCTGGTGTTTATTTGTTTTAGGCAGGCAGTGCTGTGCTAATCTGTCTCGGCTGTGTTGCAGTCAGCCCTGTAGACAAGGTGTACGCAAACTGCCTCTCCCTAAGTACCACTCTTTTTATTTTTTTTCTCCCCATGTACCATTAACTTATAAAAACAAGACAACACGACAATTCATAAGAAGATCCTGTGCAAAAGCCACAGCAAGACCTGACAAGAAAATAAGCAGAATTGACAGCATGATGCGAGCTCATTCAAAGCCATTCTGTACCTACAGGAAGGATGTAAGTGTCTGACACTCAAGTAATTCCACTTTACAATGAAACATCTTCCAGTCCTTCTTTTGGGATCATTATATTTCTTCATGACACAGAAGAAAAGTTGGGCAGATTCCCCACCTTCCTTCTTGTCCATCAAGATTTAACACACAGAGAAGGTGTTTCAAACTTTTGCCTTCACTGTTGTTCTGAATAGCCCATTAACCATATCAGAAAGCACCTGACCTGCAGTTGGCTGGAAAAAGCCCATGACTTTATCTCAATAATGCCAGGATGAGGGTAAGTTAGAGCATTAACAACAGTAAGTCTGGGACCCACTTTTACATGTGGCCTCCAAAGCAGAAAATTTTCTTTTCTCCGGAAGAGCCAAAGCAGGAGAGCAGCAACTTTGGATCTGCAAAGGGATCTTTACCTAACCACCTCTGAACCTTTTGCAGGACAGCTGACTTGATCTGTGCTTAAAGTGAATTTAGTCAGAAAAGTGGCTGTCTGAAACCAGAAATTTCTTCCTCCCCATCACTTGCTCCCAAGTGTCCTTAGTCATGTCTGTTCCTCTCCTCAAGACAAACATCTTCTACTTTGAGCTTGTGAGCCAAACACAGCCATGGGATACCAGGGAAGAAGAAGAGGGAACAAGATTAATTCTGCTTTTCTCATACATCAATCTACCATGTCCTGATGGGTCACTTCTGAACTGGCCCTTATGATAGAGCCTGGAAAAATCAGAACTTTTCCACTTACATCACTGATTCAATGATTGTTCTCCCGTTTTTAATATTGCAGAATGTCTCTATCTTATGACAAGGTCAAGGCAAAAAGACCCTGACTCAACCTCCAAATTCCAGGTAGAGCATATGGAGCTGGTAATAGACAGTGTGCAATGAAAACACCCTGTTTTGAATAACTACCACTTTTCAATCACGTGAGCGGATATCGGGAAGTTGTTTGAGTACATTTCATGAATCTAATTTTCCAATTACTGTCTCATTTCTAAATCAGTCCTGGACATCAGATGAAGAAGAGATGGGTTCAGTGACACTGCAAATTCTGCATTTCAAATTCCCATCACAACCAGCATCTTTAAAACCATGATTTGCTAATACTCTTGAAACCTGGATGCACATGATTGTATTTGGACACAGATGACTACAGTGGGAGGAAAATGGACAAATCAATCTCCAGAGTAAACCATGAGCATTGCCAGTACTTAAATTAGAGCAAACCGCAAAATTACTAATGCTGGATCTTTTACACCAGGTCAATTTCAATTGTTAAATTAATTAATTTCAGTTAATTCCTCACATCTTCTTTCAAACTCCCAAACAGTGAGCAGTCTGTCTTCTTGTACTTCTAGTGGGTTTCCTGACCCTGGACCATTAATTCACAAACAACCTGTAGCTTGCTGGTGGAATAGAGCAAAATTATAGATGTTTCCTCTTTTACTTTTGCTGCCCTCTTTATCGGAAGATTCCTCCTCTAGCCTAGAAAAGACCAATATCAATTTTCTATAAATGTTTCTTCTCCCCCCACATGTGACCCTCTTTTCCTTAAAGGTAGGTCCTTTCCTGCACCTCTCTGTCACCAGCTCCTCCCTCCCTTTGCTTTTTCACATAATGACATTTCTTCTCTCTTTTCCTTCTTCTCTATTTTTTGCCCCTCTTGCTGTTCAAGCCCTGGTTTTAAACTGACTTATTTTAGATCTGTTTCTAGGGTATCCTGATTTGGGTCTGGTCCTGGTCTCTTTGTAGATATGGTCTTGATTTTCATAAGCTTCTAAAGCCTCATTTGCATCAACAGCGCCTTATAAATGATAACAACAATGACATTTTTCAGCAGTGGCTGAGTCATTTGCTGTAACAACTAATTTATGCCAAAGAATTGTCTCTTCTCTTTCTACATAAGTTGTCCACAAAAAGGTAGCAAAGTTCTCACTTAGTCAATGTGATTCATTCATTTCGTCCTCGACACTGCTGGAATAACTCTTGTGAATAAATGCTGCACAGCTCCGCTGCTCCACCACAATTAAAATCAAATAAACAAAGCTTACAGCTGACACTGGAAATCTTGTCACCACAACATGTAAGTACCGAGCAGAGAGCCCTTCACGTCAGGCAGTCAATCGCAGCCTGCATGACGTCTCCATGAGTTACCCAATGTACCTGATCAGAGCAGAGCACACACATCAGGCAGGACCAGATCAAAAAGCCCTGCCACTGGAGGGCTGGCAAGGCATTCTCTCACAGATTTGTCTCGTAGAGAGAGAAGATAACACATAGGCAGGCTGCACAGAGCCCGAGTCTCCCTCCTCACCCGGTGCAAATCCATCAAAGTCAGTGAAGGATATTGATTTCAATCATGGACTGCTGTGAAGTACATATAAACAAAGGGAGAATCGGTCCCACATCATTTTAAAAAATAGAGGCATAAACAGGCTGTTTCTTATCTTTGCCTGGACTCCAAGTAGGTAGCCCTTCACTTCTGGTGGCTTCTCTCTCAGCTCTGACATGAGCCACCTCTGGGAAAGGGCCCAGGCACATGTTCTAACAACTCGGCACAGTGCCCAGACACTGGTTCTTTGCCAAGTTCCTCTGTAAGGCACCCTTCAAGGACTCGGACTCAAAAAAGTCATGATTATAAGCACCAAACAGTTCTGACACAAATCACAGAGATTTATGTAAAGCATATTTGAATCTTTGGGAACTTGGTGGAGCAACAACAGCCTTCAGCTCAGCTAACCATCGTACTCCTTCATAAAGACCTTAAGAGAAAGCTATTTTATGTTTCTGCAGCTCTTTTCATTTTCTTCCCATCCGCTTCATTCCTTAGGAGCAGCACAAGGCATGAGTGCAGATCCCAGGTGGGAAGGAGGCTTTATTGCTCAGCTGACCCAGCAGACCCAGAGCTAATGCACTACATGCTGCTAAATGGACCTTGGTAAAAAATAACAGGCCTTGACGCATTTAGCTGGACAATCTTGGCTAAAAGAATTATCCAGTTATACCAATCTATGGCAGGAGCTAAAGTTCAGTGCAATCGAGCTCAGAAAGACAGGAGAGGAGCAATCTCTGCCTGACGGATCTCTCATGCTTTGGAAATATCTGACATCCACCATTTCCAAGCATACCTCTTGCAATCAGGACATCACCAGCTCCTCTGGCTGCAGTACCCGATGGAGAGGAAGCCCTGACCCAAAGCACTGCCTTTCAGCTTCCAGCTGACTTCAGCCAGCCCTGATTTGAGGGAGAGATGCTGCAGAACAGCCCTCAAACTTCACAGAGGGGTGTGATTTGCAGCTAATCTAGTGACAGGATTAGCATCCTCTGAGCTGCAGCACCAGCTCCAAAAGCAGCCACACAGAGACCACCGACAAGAACAGTGCACATGTACAGTCCTCTGGGAGCTGAAGGGAAACGGAAAGGGAGTTTGTGTGGTGTGTGTATAAAAGAGCTGATAGAAAGGCAAAGCACAAGCACCCTTTAAACCAACAACTCATCAGAAGCAACTTCAGAGCCCTCCAGGCTCCCTCACCAAAACAGCCTGACAACCACCTGGAAGCATTACCTGGTGTGAAATACCTGCAAAGTTTAAACCTAAACCAAAGCAAATTCTCATTTACTTCATGGAAAAAAAAAATCTGGAAAATAGTAAAGTTAGAATGCACTTGGCGCTATTCCACAATCACTTTTTAAGCAAAAACTTCTCTCACCTTATACCACCTGACATTTCCATAAAAACAAAGCACAACTTCAAGCCCTTCTCATCCATTTCAGTCCCATAAATCTGAGTAAAAACCACTTAGCAATTATTTTATGAAGAGAGCAATACAAAGTGTCCCACAGCTACTGGGTGCTGAGCAGTCTCAGCCAGGAAGCGCAGCACTGCATAGTCCTGCAGAACCAACTGTTGTCCTGGGGAGATCTAAACAAATGGAGATAGAGCAAGAGGAAGAATCCTGAACATCACCCCCAGCCTGACAATGACCCCCGCAGCAGCAAATGAAAGAACCCTTCAGCACATCTATGCCTTGCACAGCCATAGATGTGCTGAAGGGTTCTTCATTCTTCGTTCTTGCCATGGGCTCTTGCTTTTGAGTCAGAATCCACCTCCTCTTCTTCCTGCAGATTTATTACTTTCTGGAATTACTCAAGCAAGAGTTCATATCAACAGGAACTTCCCTTGATCCAACAAGGTAAATCTCTTCACCTGAGCTGTTGTCAAAGGTTAAAATATCCATTAGTATGGAGACCTTGAAGACTTTACCAAAAGAAACCCAATGCTCCCAAGGCTCCCTGTGGCTGCCAGGGTTGGGATTAGGCAGCAGGCCGCTGTAAATTGTGCCCCAGCCCAGTCTCTGCCTCTGCTTAATCTGCTTGTGCTCAAGAGATATGTCAAGATCCTCTCAGGTTAAGACAGTCACTCTGGTCCCCCTTGCTATTGTCACCTCTACAAAGCCTGGGCACAGGTTCACCCTGTGCTTGCCAGTGTCTCTGCATTCACCAACTCCTCCCTCAGCTGGCTCCCAGGGGAACACAAAACGCTGCTGATGGGACCAAAACCTTACTAACATTCCAAGCAAAAGACTTAAAAACCATCCAGTGATTCCCAACATCGTCTGCACCTTCTCGATTTCTGGCTGACACTAGGCTGGAAGGATAAACTGCCTTTCCAGCCTCCAACAGCTTCCTTGGACATCCAGCACCAGCTTCTCATCCTGAGGGGACACTTAGACTCTGCTTTTTGTATACAAGGGTTAGCAGACAGCTGACATCGTCTGAGGATGAAGACTAAGAATATCAAGACATGAGTAGAGGGGGAAAGGAGAGGGATGCAGAGGTCTTTGCTCTGGGTGAAATGCCCAAGAGCCCCACCACAACGTACCACAAAGGGGATCTTACACAAAGCATCATCCTCACCAACTCACCGGTACACTCCAGCAGCTCTTGGAAACAGGGACTGGGATTCTTGGCAGGGTGGGAGGAAAAGAGAAAGAGAGAGGAGAAGGGAGTCTTTCTGGTGAGCATGTTTTCTTTCCACCAGCCAGGCCCCTAGGTACCCTGCTTCCAAAGCACTCAGAATAAAACATTAATTCAATACCACACATTTAATTACACATTATTTGAAAGTGAATTTATTTAACAGAGGAAAATAGTCTTCAGAGAGCATCTGCCTCCTTCAGACTCATGTGTCTGCAGGGAGAGGGGCTTGGAGAGGAGATAGGAGGCATAATAGTTTGTTTTACATCAGTAGCTATTGCCTTTCAGTTCATCCCTTCAAAAGAGGAGATTTTAAGGAGATAGAGTTGTGTTTTGCAGCAACTTACCAGCTGATTTGATTTTCCAGCTAGTTTTCACTTGATTGGAAAGTGCTGCTGCAGACAGATACCACTTGTCTTTCTGTTTTACTATTTTTCCAAGGGAAAGGAAGGATTACTGGTGAAGGGTTGGAGGGGGATTGGCTGCCCCTCGAGGGACCATGTGATAGTAAGATTTCAGGCTTAAGGCTTTAACAACACAGTAATCACACACTTAACAGCATCCTATTGCCGTGATGGATAATCACAAGAAAGCGGGAAGTGACCGGGTCTCAGCAGCAGCCTGGCAGCTTGGAGAATGTCTCCCAGCAGGAACACAGAGGCTTACCTTCCACCCCCAAGTCACAGGGGCTCAGGGCTATGGACTGGCCCAGTCTGGGAACTGACTGCATGGCCCTGCCTGCTGCAGCAGGGTCAGGAGCCCGGCAGAACCTGCTTTCAGCTGTGTCGAGCCTCGAGTTCCCCCAGCCAGAGCTGCACTGCAGAGAAGGCAGCAGACTCCAGTGCCTCGAGTTCCCCCAGCCAGAGCTGCACTGCAGAGAAGGCAGCAGACTCCAGTGCCTCGTGTTCCCCCAGCCAGAGCCTCACTGCAGAGATGGCAGCAGACTCTGGGGCCTCGTGCAGGCAGCAGCCCCTCCTGAGCTGCTCCTCCAGCTGCTCCTGGCTGAGCTGCTGCAGGGCCAGAAATGAGTTCCTGGGCCCTTTGAAGGGAGGAGTTTGGTTGCAGTGAACTCAGCCTGAGCTTTGGCCTTTGCTGTCCTCTGGCACCCCCACAGTGTCCCAGCAGGCAGATGCCACACAGAGCTGGCTTAACTGGTGCCACATGAGCTTTTCTCCCAGCACTCATTCGCCCACTGGCTCTTCCTCATGCTCCTTAATTTGGGAGAACCACTGAAAATCTCCCTCATCTTTGCAACACCCTCGATTAGACTGCATTCCCCCTCACCCCAAGCAGACACAAAAGTGTGCCAGGCACCATCACTGCTCCCTCCAAAAGGTACCAGCAGAGCTCAGCCCAGCCAGCACTGACCCACAGAGCAGGATGTGTCTCCAACAAACATCCCATGGTCAATCATTGCCCTTTTTGGCCTCAGCAGCCAGATCTTGCTGGTGTTATCCCCACCCCAGCCATCAGCCTCAGTGCCATGCTGCAGCATGTTTGCACACCCATGCAGATGTTGCAGCACAGAGTTCAGATCACAGTGTTAAGCTTTTCTTTGTAATTTTGAGTATTTAGGGAGTTTTGATACTACTGTTTCAGTGTTGTTCAGTCACTGACTTGATTCATGGTTTGAAGGATCTAGCCCACACCATAATTGCTAAAAAATTCCAGATATACTGAATATGTTCTGGAAAATATGTGACTATTAGAAGGGTGGCACTAAAGAAAGATGTATGGTTTAGAAGTGGTTCAGACTAAAACTGTGATCCCCGTTGCAAAGTCCAGAACAAGAACTGACCCCAAAGCTGGGTGCAATGCTTCTGATTGTTGCCTTCCTCACCATCACAAAGAAAAAGTACAATTTTGAAAAAAACAGAGAATCATATGCTTTTCTGCTTTTCTTGTTCTTTTTTTTTTTTTTCCTGCCTGTGGGCTCCAGGTAGTAATATCTTTTCTTGCCCCATGCCCAGTCATTTTCCCACCAACAACTTTGCTTGGTGGTCATTAAGTGAGTGACTAATGCAGCCAAACCCACGGAACAAGAAAATTCCAGAAGCGAGGCCATATGGAGCAAAAACATGAGGTGTTGAAAGACAGATCTCAGGCTCAAGTTATGATTTCATTAGAAAGTCTCTCTCTAGTTTGCCCAATTTCCATCTCTCTCCTTCCTTCCCACCTCCTCCGACTCCCTTTCTCCCAGGACTGACACAGGAGGTGTTCTTATGTCTACGGCTTGATGAGGTGTCCCCTCAGATTCACGTTTTCCTAACACCCTGAAAGGACCTTGCTCTGTCTTTGTTTCTGCCTGAGGTTTCCTTGGCTTTCTCCCTGCTTGTTCTGTCTGCACATCTCTTTTTCCATCTCACCAACTCCTGCAGAAGGAAACCCCTGAAGGAGGAGTAATGTGAGACAGCTCTGCCTGCTGGGCTCTAAAATTCCTGTGGTTTGGGTGATTTAGGCTATTGTTAAGAGCAAATTATGCAGAGAGGGATAAAGAGGAGGAGGATCATACAAAGGAATTACTAATCTGATGGGGAGAGCAGCTGGTCCTCATTTAACCCTCCAGGTCTGTGCATGATTGTGGTCCTTTGGCCTGTGCCTGAGTCATAAGTAGGAATGAATTTTGTTCTGGTGCTCCTGGGAGACTGCACACCAAAAGAAATCCACTTTTTTCTCCAAGGCTCTCCTTGCTTTAGGAAAAAAAAGACGGGGGTTAATAGCAGAGCAGCTCTAGATGAGAGAAAGAAGCCCACCAGTACCCTGGGTCCATCCTGCAGAAGAGGATTCCTAAAAGCAGCAACTCAGCCGTGCATTGACTCCAAAGCTGTTCCACAGTGGGATCCCAGGGGAAAAAAGCTAGTTTCCTAGTTTCCCAGACACTGGCTGTGCAGAGGCACTGTCCAGCAAGCACCACCTTCCTCTCCTTGGCAGAAACAAACCTCTTTGAGCAATGAGAGGTGAACCAGAAATAAGTCTTCTTGGGTTAGGCTTTGAAAATCCCTCATCACCAGGAGGTCAGCACTGTTTAAGGAACGACATGCTCTTGTTAGTGCATCCTTCTCTGATGGCACTGCTTCACTGTATCCCTGCTGCCTCTTGCCCTTATTGCGGTTATAAAGGAGAATCCATCTTGGGTTATTGTCTCTGACACTCCCAGCACAGGGAGAACACAGGGTGATAAAACAATATAGATTTGTCCATTTTTCTGTCTGTCATCCTTCAGCACCATTGTCTCGCACCATTATGAGCCAGATGGTTGGGGTGAATTTTCACAAAATCCAGCACAAATTTCAATGAGTGCAAGAGGAAAAAAAAGAATCCTACAGTTTTCTCCTGTGGCCAAACATTAGTGTCTGCACCAGAGGAAATATATCCAGTTAATAAGAATTAAAGGCCCTGGTGAGACTCAAGAAAACATTCTGCAGTGCTGGTAGCCTCAGAAGACATGATTAATTGCAGATGGTGAAAAGGTGCATGTTCAGCTTTAACTGAACTCTGTTTGAAGACTGGATGATTGCTAAGTTTGTATTCAAGGCACATGGAAAAGGCAACCTATGAGGATCTTCAGCTACAAAACCAAGATATTATATATATATATATTTTTAATAAATATCGTATATGGCTTAACAGTTTAAATTTAAATGTATATTATGAAGTTTTACAGCAAGAACATACTGCTATTGGAAAGGACCAAAATCAGCAAGATTTCTGGGAAAGGTGGGAAAGAGTAATACTGTTTTTCAATTACCTGAGGATGCAGAGGCATAAGAAGAACCTCCCAAAGCTGGCAACAGCAATTTGTAGATGGATATATGTGGGTGATGCTGCAGAGCACTGAGTGGGGTATAACGGTGGAAAGATCTTCAATACCTTTAGCTGTTTGTCCTCACTAGCCTAGGACAGGACTCATTTCATCCAAAAATACCTTGAACAAGACTATATATGTTGCTTTCCTGAACTGCCTTAATTGAAGGGCCAGCATCAGATATTGGGATGGTAACATGGCAAAATGAGAGGCCACTAATCCAATCCATCAATCTCCCTACAAATCCTGTCTCCTTATTGAAATCTGAGCTTGGAAAGTGACCCTAAATTCAGCTTGTAATTGAAAAGGTCACCTTGAAGTCTTTTCTTTATCAATCAGAGTTTAAATCAAGTCTCTTAACCTTTTCCCAGGGCAGAGATTTTTTAAGCAGGTAGTGGGAAAACCTACCCAGATCAATATCTGAGTGCATATGAGTACCCAGAGTTCAAAACTTCACTCAGCCTTCTTGCATTTACACAGCCAGGCTGCAATTCTCCTGCAAGACCTCACATCAAGTCATCCGAGGTCTCCAAACTAGAAACTGAAGTTGTAGAGAGAGAAGAAAAAAAAAAATAAATAATGAAGGAATGAATAATTACCAAGCTGTTAAAAATCACATTTTAATTTCTGGAAAGAGTTCAACGAACAAAAATTTCCTATGCTGCCCAGTTTGCTTCATTTATCCTTTCTTAATGGAGAGGGCTGTTTTGCTGTGGCATAAATTGCATGGTGTCTCTCTCTCTGCTTCTTTTCTCTCTCTCTGCTTCTTTTCTCTCTCTAAGGATTCCTCTCTCAAACACATCCCAAATCAGGAGAGGCTCTGGGTGTGTTTGGGACCTTGAGCAGAGTCAGTGCTGGTGAAAAATCCATCAGTCCATGATGCTACAGCAGGAAGGACTCTGGTTCCTACCTTCAGCATTTTCTTCCAGATCATTAGCAGACATCAAGAAAAACACAGGTGATTAACAGTAACTTCCAGGACACATCACTTTCTACCTCTTTCCAATTGGAAACCCTTTTAGCAACAACTCTTTTCTGTCTCGTGCTCTTAGGGCAGATTTCTACAAGGTTCTTTGTTTTGTCAATGAATTTGTCAATGCTTCTATCCCTAGTCATTAATTTCAGATGTTGGTCCTTGTCACGTTCTTGTGGAACATCTCAGTCTACTATAGCCACTGAATTACCCTCAGATATGGTGGCAGTGAGCTCCTCAAGAAATGCCAACAGATTAGTTGAGTGTGACCTCCCACTCCTTCAAGCCACGTTACTTTGGCCTTCACAGAACATTGTTTTCCAGGTGTTGTCCCACAACATCCTTTAAAGTTTCAGAAGATTCCCAAGAATTTCCCAGAGCAAACACCAAACTCACTGGTCTGTCTCTTGTCCCCATTATGTCCACCACTTTCAAACTCTCATCCATCTGCCTAATTTTAAACAGGCAAATTAAAATGTCAGCAAAGAGCTTGGCAAGTTGTGTGCATACCCTCAGGATGTGCTCTCCATCTGTACAGGATGCTCACCTGGTCCCATGCCCTTGAACAGCTGGTCACTGATATGAACTCTTCATCCCCCATAAAGCTGGATGCAATTTTGGCAGATGAAAAATATTTAATAGTCCTTCTCTCCTCTTATCTCTGATTCAGGCTGGCTTTTGTTCTGCCATCAATGTAAGTTCTCCATATATCACTCTCAAGATAAGCACTTTCTCCTCCATATCCTCTGTCCCAGCTCACTATTTTCCTCAAGACTCCAAACCCCTCCTTAATGTGAGGCCAGTTTGTTGTCTCTGAGATGCTTATGTGCGAAAGGACCTTCCTGCTGAGATACACCCTCAACATCTGTATGGCTGCTTCTTTTCATTCCTTTGTTTTCCCCTGCATTCTTCTTGCTCCCTGCTCCTTTCATTGTGATACTTCAGCAGTGCCCCATTATGGTCTCAGTCTCTTGCTTAGCTAGCCTGGTGTATGTCAGTCCCGTCATCCTGCCTTTTATTATCCTTATTTTTACTTGAGTGAATGTTTAGGGCAGCCTTCCCAACTGTGTCTGAAAGACCTGCATTAAAGCCCAGCCAGCTTTCTTCCACTTATTTCACATTCCCTGTAAGCCAGCTCTCCGAAAGGCCACTGGTTATGTGTGTCTGCCCTTTTTGCAGACCCTCCTCAGCACTTCAGCTCCACAGGGAATATAATCACTTCAATTTCAAGTGTATTTATTACAGTTGCTCAATTTCCTTTAATCTGTCATTTCTCCTTCTCCTCCCTCTACGACTGCTTTCTTTTCATTGAGCTGTGAGTGCAGAGAAGGCTTTTACCTCTGACCCTCACTGCCTGCTCCAGCCCATCCCTGCACTGGCTCACGCTGGGCGCCTTGTGCACTGATTATTGCTCGTTACCGTGTGGCTTAATGAATGTGCTGGGCCCTTTGCAAACAAATGCATGTTTCACAGACAGCAGCTTCCACTGCTGACCCCTCAGGACTAATTGAGGCAGAGAAGACAACATTTTCAGTCATAAATTGCCTGTATCATCAGCACTGAGAAGGAGAGAGACCAAGAAGCTCTCTAAGGCATGCCTGAGAGAAGGAAATCTTAACAACAGAGTGCCCATGTCTTCCTGAGTCTTGTAAAACAACATATTTCTGGGCAGGGAGAACAATGTTTTTATGTAGGGGATGCATGTCCCTCCAGTGACAAGGCTGAGTGCAAAACCACAAGCATCCTTTCAGAGCTGGAGCTGTAACAGCCAGAGAAGCCCCAGCTGACATGAAAACCATCAACATGCCTCCCCGTATGTAAAGCTGTGTGAACACACACACCTCCCGAGGCTTAATTGGTGTATTAATGTATTAAAGCACTGACACAAACAAACAGGGACTGCCTTCATAAGCTACAAAATCCTTGAGTACATTGTAATTAGCTGGGCTTGTTAAACCACTTAATAAGCAATAGATAGCATGTGTCTGATGCCCCTGAGTCTTGGCTCAGAGGAAAAGACAGGCAAATGCTTAAATATCAAATGTGTTCAGTTCTTAGGTGAATCCTAAGAACTGTTCCTCTGACATAGGGAACTTTTTCCCAGGGCAGACACAGCTGAGACCAACACCAGGGTCATTCAATACAGTCCTCACTCCTCCCCTTGTGTCTCACCAAGCAGCTCCCAAGTTGTGTCAAGGAAAGGTGGGAAGGGCTGGAACTGGGAACCAGCAAGTCATCACCAGGATTCATGCTGTGATCACCTTTTTCCCACTCCCTGAAGAGTCCCAGGAAAGGGGAAAAGTCAGCAGGGACACAGAGCCAAACCAGGCAAAACAACCGTAGAATTACCCAGCATCCCTGAATGCAAATGGATAGGCAGTGCTTTAATTTTATCCCGGATCCCAGCTTACTCCCACAGTGCTAGCACCCATCCATGTGCCCCTGTGCAGTCCAGCTGGCTATCCAGCTCCAAATTTAACTTTCCCCAGCACATCACCACGCACAACTGCAGCTTTCCGAGAGTGCGCAGAGAAGCTCCCTGAAACACCGCCTCCACCCAAGTCCACCACGGGGATTTGCAGCTCTGCAGCTATTCCTAGATCCCAACTGGATTCTTCTTTTCATCTTTGTTCTGCCTCCTATTCTAGTGCTGAACCCCAGGCCTGCTGCCTTGGAGCTTCCTCCAAATGCTGCATTCATCCATTTTTAAAGGTGACCTTCCAACTTTAAAGGAAGTTAGCATTCCTGACTGTCTTTATTTGCCCTCTCCTTCTTTTCAACCTGCTCTTTATTATGAATTAAAAAGGGGCCTGAAAGGTTTTCTGTATTAAAAAATAAAAGCTTTAGAGGGAGCACATGTTTCCAAATCATTTCTCTCCCAGTTTTTGCAGCAGACATCTTGCATGTCACGGTGTTTGCTTGCTGCAAACTATCAGCGGCCAGCCCTGATGCTCTGATTCGGCCACTTACCTGACCTTGTGGGGTGCCTGTCACCCCACCCCACCCCACCACTGGTCACTCTCTCCCTAGTTCTGTCACTGCTGTCTGGCAAAGCAGTGCCCTGAAAGGTTCTAGGTGAAAAATAATTTTTGAGTGAGCAGAGTTAAAAGTGGGGCTATTTTTAACTCGACAATACCAGGTACCCAGGCTAGACTGTGGCCTCAAAAGCTCTTGTGCTGGCATGAATGAAGGGCAGCAAATAAATGAAGTTCTCTTTATTTCACCTTATTGCCAAAAGTGCATTTTACAAGCCCTGGGACCGTATAGCGATGGAAAGGGAAGGTGTCTCCAGCCCTGAGCAATAAGATTACTCTTGACAACGAATTGGTGACAGTAATTAAAAAGGGAATAGCAAAGCAACACGAGAGTTTCCTGCTGCTGTGGTACAACATTTTGCTATTTAATCAGGACAAGAACAACATGAATTTTTACTGTAATACAACTGATATAGGAAAGAAAACCATGATCTTATAAAGTGAAAGCTCAACTTCCAGCCCTTCTCTTAGATTACAAAATCAAACAACAGCAAAGCACAAAGAAAATAAACAAAACAACCAGTCCTTCTGCCTCCCTTTCCACACTTTGTGTCTGTGAGTTCTGCTGGTATCCAGACAGGTTGTGTTGGCTATTTCTTTTTGCCAAGAGGTCAGGACACCACAAATCACTGCTGTACAGTCGCACTCTGGATTTAATCATCAGCATTTGCTTCCATCCAAGAAACCAGAGATATTTTCTGAGCTAAGGACATCTGCCTGCCAGGCACGAGGCTCACACCCACAAACTCATTTCATGCTGACCACCAAGTGACCACAAGCAAGCAGGAGCACTTATTCACTGCTGGCTTGTGCCACACAGAGCCTGGAAGTGCTTGGCTCAGTCAGAAAACACCCAGCCTCTCTTCCCAAACCGTTCAATAATCCCTACCTGACACTGTTTGCCAGACTAAGTGTTAATCCTTAAACCCTGCTTGATCCCATAGCATCCCTAGGACTTTTTCATTCTCCTTCCAAGCCAACATATCCAGGCTTTTCCTGACAGCCCCACTGTGCACTCACATGCTCACTAGGACATACGCTTTAGCTCTTCAAAAGCCAACCATCAAGCTGCACAAGGGAAGCAGCTGATTATGTTCTCCCTACAATTATCTACTGAAAGTAGGTGAGTAGTTCCGATTTTTAGGAGAAAGAGAGGGTTTCCCAAAGCAAAGGCAAGATTTCAAGGAGGTACTGCCGGGTCAACTTTGAGTGCAATACATAATGGAAGGCTCCTTGCTTTGCCTCACAGCCTCAGCCTTTCCTTGGCTCTGATGCTCAGTTTTATCTTTGGGCTATGAATGATTCATGGAGCCTTAAAATATATATAATCTATATCTCCTAGAACAAAGAGGGTTTTTTTCAGAGGTTTTTAAGGGACAGGGAGAAGCATGTGTGCTGCCTGCACTTGGGCTTGGATGTCCCTTGGGAAAGGACCCTTGTGGCTCCCCACTTCTTCCCAAACCCAAGGAACAGTTCTGAGCTTGCAGCTGAGCTCTCTGAGACCCCGGCTCAGTCTGTACAACACGGGGATGTGCTGCTGAGGGTCTCCAGAGTTGCTGTCTGGAATCACACCCATCTCAGAGCCAGGCTATTCTCATCCATCGCTGGCAGTCCCAGTGCATGGACACTGTCGGTGGACTGTGGGGAATGTAAATCATTTATACAGAACTGCAGATGGGGAAGCTGCAGCAAAAACTTACCTCCATGCCACAGCCTAACCCCCTCAAGCCTTTACCATCCCAACCTACAGCCCTCTGCCTTGGGCTGTGGATCACATTTAATGAATGGGTTTCTTCCCTTGGAAATCCAACGCCACCTTCCCATCATGAATATTTGATTCCTACTACACATACAAACATAAACATACACACCCCCCTGCGTCATGATCAGCGAGCATCTACTTACTTCTCCAGACAAGGACACTGCTTTAGACAACTCCAAGGATGTTATGCCAAAGGCATTTTCTTTTCAGCTGAAGAGATGACCATCCTCTGGTTTCCTGTTCAGGAACCTAAGCATGGGGGCCGGGTGAGATGTGGTGAAAGCTCCAACCCATGGGGACCTGTTCTTACTCGGAAGGGAGCACAGGGAAATGAGAGGTGGAGAGGTTTCAGAGAGGGAGGGCTGGAGTCCTCATGGCTCATGTCCAGCAAGCTGTGGGATACCTCCCTCCCTGTGCTGGCACACCAGCAGCCCAGCTGGATGACAGGCTGAGCATCACAGTGTGATAAACTAAGGGTACAGACATGCCCCAAAGGGTTGAACCAGCCCTTCAAGGCATCATCCAAATAGATTCCTGTGCAGCCCTTTGATTTCAGAGGCCCTTTCGGATCAAAGAGTAAGGTTTCAGTCTGTGCTGTATCTACAGCTCATGATCACCACATTTCCTTGCTCTTTGAGTCTTAGAGGTCTTCCTTAGAAGGGACACTGTCAGTCCTTACCTGTTTGGGTGAACATGACAATATCTTTTATGCTCAAGGATCTTTGTTTTCTAAGGATGACTCTGTCTTTTTGGTGAGAGATATTCACCTTCCCTTGTGAGACTGCTACTGATATCATTCTGCTTTTTTTTTTTTTTTTTGAGGTCCATGCCAGCACCACTGAATCCAGAGAAGGAAATTTGGCAAAACATGAGATGCTTCACACATTACAACCATGCAGAGAAGCTTAAGGACCTAGAGAGAATGTAACCCAACTCCCAAGAGTCCACTGTGAGGTTAACAGGATTAAACCGAGCTCAGTCTAGTCACAGGATGATACCTTCATCCAAGATACACTGTCAGGGATTTTGTTATCTTCTTCTGAAGCCATGGCTATAAGATCTTCTGTTGGGATTGAGTGGCAAGCATGTCATATGGCTGCAAAAAAAGCGTTCTCTCTGTGTTGGATGTGCTGCTGGCCCCAGGCAGGAGGGTTAAGGCACACCACAGCCTTTTTTTGCTGGTTGCTGATGAAAATGAGAGACTGGCACTATCATCAAATAGCTACCCTTGCAGTTCTGTGCTCTCAAGTTTTTTTAAGGAGTCAGCAGCTATGCCAAACACCTCCCACAGCTCTGCCATACCTGCTTGCATTCCAGCTGCATTCTCCGTCACCACACCTGACCCGGGTGGTCAAACGGGAGCAGCCGTGG
Source organism: Tichodroma muraria (assembly GCA_013390105.1). Classification (NCBI taxonomy): domain Eukaryota; kingdom Metazoa; phylum Chordata; class Aves; order Passeriformes; family Sittidae; genus Tichodroma; species Tichodroma muraria. Next base: position 99,777 of record WAAG01015783.1, on the reverse strand, counting down.
GCGTTAACCCCGGTCTCCAGCAGCACTTGGCTCTTCTGGTTTTCCACTCCCACACAGTGACAGACCTGTAGCATTTCCAGCCAGAAGAGCCCCTACTTCCTCCTGGGCAGGGACTGACAGTTTCCCGCTGATACTGTCTAATGCAGTCAGTCATCATTGATGCATTTAGAGCAGATCCATCAAAATAATTCCTGCTAGAGGTCTGAATCCAGCACATTACACACAATAGCTCCCTAGAAGGAGAAAAATTACACTTACCTGTCTTTAAGTGAGGCCCTTCTCAGTTGCCTGCAACATCTGTGCGTGGTGAGATGTGGTGGCTTTGGGGGACTCGTACCTCTGGAGTTGTTCCAGCAGTGCTGAGGCATGTGACTGGAGCTTAAACACCTTAACTTCCAAACCCTCTGGAACCACCCGAGAAACATATGTGTCCAGGAAGCACAAAGCAAACCTGCAGCCACCTCCAGAAGCCTACAGGGGGCTGGGCCAGGCACTATCAAGGAAGAAGTGACAGTGCACAACTGCTCCTATCATCCCCACATATTGCCTGATACTGATACAGCAAACCCAAAATGCTCTGTTGATCCAGAATATCTCTAAAATTGCCAGGTAACAAGGCCTCACGAGGAGACCTGAGCAGAGGTATGACTCTTCAGCCTGGCAAGAAGAGCTCACATCAGTGATGCTTGAAATGTGCATTAGCATGATGTCACTGTGTATGCCTGACAGAGGCACAGGGACTGAATCCTGGCAGGACCAGGCCTTGGGTACATCAGCTTGCAAGACCAGGAGCTCCTTCTCTCTTGTATCAGATGTTGCAATATACTCCACCACCTCACCAGCCTAGTCCATGGACTGCAAGCATCCCTCCCTGCCTCTCCCAATTATCTTAATAAACAGCCTGGACACATCTCTGACTCACTTAAGATAATGATGACCTGGCCACAATCAGTTTATTCAGACATCCTGGCAGTTTACTGAGCCTAATGCAGCTCCAGTCTGGCTCTCCCTGATTCCTCATGAATGAGTCTGACCTCCAGCAATGGCTGCTCTGCCATCAGTTGATGGAAACCCACACACAGGTCAGACACTGGCTGCTCCCAGAATTCAGACTGGAGCCAGTAAAGCTACTTTCTCTGAACAAGACCTCTTAACTGTTTCAAAAGCCCAGGCAATGACAGTTTTTCTTGACTGCAGAAAGACCTGTTGGGATGGTACTAATCCCAATGTATGAAAAAGAAACATGGGGTTAGGGACAACCCCAAGTAACAGAGGATTGAAGGGTATCTCTGCATGTTACATTTCTGACTACCTGTCTGAAACATTCACTCACGCAACCCAAGAGCAAAACCAGCACCCATCACACAACATGAATATTTGAAGCAAAATCTTGGAGAGAAAAGGCCAAATACTCTGAAATAATAAACAAATGCTTACAGAAGGTCAGCTTCTCTGCAGGAATCAGGCACAGATCACAAGTGAGTCACCAACAGCAGAGCAAATCATTTAACCAGCACTTAGAACAAATCCCTCCACTTTGTATAGAACAACCAAAATTTATTCCTACTGATTAGTCAGCAGTTACACTCACAAGTTCAAAATAATAGCAAAATTCAAATGTAGCTGTCTTGCAGTTGCACTCTGCTTTACTGCTAGAGAAACTATCATCTTGTCTTTGCAAAGGAATCCTCCTGCAGTTATTTACTGGTGTGTGGGTTGGGATTTATTCTAGCTCTGTGGCATCAGACCACACGCTGGCACCACCAAGGAGCCTGCCTGTCTCAAGGAAAGTAGTGGGGACAACACTGGAGAAAACACAAAAGATAAAGACGAAGCAAAATGCACGGCAACAGCAGAAGATACATCATTGCTTCACCACGTAAAGCACCTTTTCCAGCTGTGAGTAGGCAGGTCTCCTATCAAACTACACCCACACCTTCAAAGCAGCTGTATGCATTTCCCCACAGTTTGCTAAATTTTCTTCCAACTGCTTGGGCTCCTCAGGCACTGGTAAATGCATGGTTAATATGGACACTTTGACTCATTGCACAAACAGCACCAGAAGCACTTCCAAATGTTAAGGAAAAAAATGAAATCGCTCAGCATTGATTTCTTGTGTGTTCTCTTGCTGCTGCTCCTCCAAACCCATGGTTTTTAGCTTTACTACTGTGTCTAGGTCTCTTTATCCTCTGCTAATGCCAGGCTTAACCCTGAGGATCTGCAGCTTGTTCTGGTTACAAATCAGAGCAAAGCAGTGATGCACTGCTGCAGTTTGCTGAATCAGCAGAAGCAGCTTCCTCTGACTCCCCACAGCTCCCAGGAATTCCCTGCACGGCAGGACACAGATACAGGGAAAGGACAAAGACCTGATGAGAGGAAGAAATACCAAACCACCATCTTCAAAACAAGCTCAAGGCTCTTGGGAGAGAAGGAATGACTCCGCAAAAGCACATCTAAATAAACAAAAGAGCAGCAAAGAACATCAGGATTCGGTGCAATATGGATAAGCAGCTGTGGAAACTGAATATACCCTAATCTTGACCTACAGCATCCCACACACCAGACACTGCCCTGCAGTAAGTCTGAGCCCAAGGTCCCACATGATGATTCCACCCTGGAGAGAGCTACAGTGCCATAAGTACACTGTGCCCATCGTGCTCCCTCCAAGCAGGAACTAAAAGAAACATGACTCCATCTTTTCAGAGGCAAAGTACAATGAGCCAAAACTTTGTTTCTCTGCTTATTCACACACAGTCTCCACACTCTACAAGACCTGAGGAGGTAGGGTTGTGATGTTCAGGAGGAGCTGATCATTCCTGCCAGAAGTCCACTGCCCTCACCCTACCAAACCAGCATCCCAAGCTCCTTCAGTAATAACTCTTTATTTGAAGAGTCGTTTGAAGCTAGAGTGGGGAGAGAGAGCAGCACAATGTTATGAACTCATGGCCCAGCTGTCACGAAGAGCATGGAGCCTTCACGTAGGTACATCAGGTAACAGAGACAACAAAGAAGGAAGAACAAGAAGAAACAAGTGCCCAACCCCTCCGCAATGTCTGTCAGAGCCCATAGTTAAACCAGCTGCTTTTGAACTGACAGCAACAAAAATATTGTGGGAACTCATATCTAAGGAGTCAGTTGCCCTGAAACACAAAGCAAAGAGAACCAAAGCTGACCATAGCAGCAGCCTGAGTAATTGGCTAATCAACCACTGTTTGCAATATTTCTGGGCTGTGAAATCTGATAACAGACCCTGCTGTAGTTGAGAAGAAAAGACAGAGCTTCCAAACCCCATGTTTGTTTCCCACACCTCAGAAAGAGAAAGGAAACAGGGATAGAATCCAATGCAGCTCAGCTGCTCATCCCTTGTGTAGGGTTATGTTAAGAGACAAACATTTGTCTCAGGCTCTGCAGACATTCCTGGATAGGCTAAGGTCTCAGCCATCACCTGATCCTGTGAACCACAGCACCCCATCACTCCTAGACACACACTCATTAGAAGGGAAGGTCATGCAAAAATTCACTCACAGCATCATTTTGAGACATTTGCTTGAAAGTCATGCCAGGAAGTTATAGGAACAGAAGGATGCTGGAAAACATGTTTTTAATTTGCTCATCAAAACTCTCACCAGGTTTTCTAAGGGGGTTCCAGCACCATCCACCAACATGTGCTCAAACACACCCCCAGCCTCATGCCCACTGTCACCTGCAGGTTGGCACAGCAGCTTTTAGTTACATCAGTGACATCTCCTGTTAACAATTCTAAGACACAGCTACTAAGACACACCCTCATGCCAAGTCCCACACACTGCAGAACGGTTCCTCTCTCCTCCTGGAGCATCCAACCAGCTGGACATGAATTTCTAACAAGGAACCTGAGTACAGCACTCACCTGTACCCCACTGCCTCTACAGCAAACACATCCTTGAGAGCTTAACATGAGGTTAATTGTTCCTGAGGAGGGGACAACAATCCAACACCCAACAGCCAATTTTGCTGCTTTTTGTCAATTTCCACAGCCAAGCAAGGAGACCTGAAGCAACAGCGTATACTGAAACAAGAGCACTGCAGCCAGAACAGTCTTTTACTGTCAAGCTCCCTGAGAGATAAGGCTTCTAGTAAAACTTTTTCCACTAACTATAGAGACTTGTCTTGGCAAATCCTGACACAATCTCCTGCAGTACCAGCTTGTCCCTGAGAATATGACCATTTTATGCTACAAAAACCAACAGGTTGTCAACTTAGACCATCAGCAGCTAAGCTCTCAGGCAAGAAAACATCTTTGTGCCTGATGAGAGTGACAGAAACAAGAGCTACACCTGAGTAATGTTCCCATCACAACTGTAAATCCCACCCTCCGCACCCATCAAAGAAGAAAACAAACCAAACTCCCCACACGTGGACCGTCTCATGAAGAAGTAGACTATAGGACATGTCATTCTGAACATTTATTTATTTTGTCTTCAAAGAAGAGGCCTGGTGCAGCTGTTTCGTTAGAAAATAAAGTGTTTATTAAGAAACTAGACATTGAACACCCCTATAGTCTCTGTGAAAAGGGACCGTCCCATTTCCCATTAGCACAGGATGATAGTTATGGCAAGATAAGAATGCTCAAAGATGGAGGAATCTCATTGACAGAAAATGAGGTAATGATTTACAATAATTAAAAATAAAATAAAATTTAAAAAAGAAACATCCTTAGACTTGCTACTTAAAGCCACCAATCGCAAACAGCCACGACTGGCTTTTGTTTTCAGCAGTGAGGAACCAGAGACTTTAATTGGTGTTAAACAAATTGAGACATCGATCACAGTGGGGACAACTGCTTTTAATTATGTTGTACGGTCCGGAGGATTTCTTCTAAGCAGAGATGGACCTGAGCTGCAAAATTCAACCCTTCCTCTGCTAGGGTGTTTGGATATAGGCTTCTGGTCCAGGCCCACAGATGCATCTCTACGACTGATACACACAGTTGAGAGCAGAGTCCCCTGAACAGTGCTAGGGAGAGGAGACAGTTCAGACGGACAAGACATCCCCAGGTCAGGTGGGCGACTTCCAGGAGATGGGGAAATTCAGTTCAGACAAGCACCCAGTGATTCACACGCTCGGCGAAGCTCCTCCTCACTCTGTGAATCTGCAGAATTGAGGTGTCCGTGGCACACGGCCGCAGGTCCTCTCTGGCAGTGCACCTCTGGCATTTCCAGCTCCGATGCGGGCAGGAAACATTGTTGGGAGATTTGGTCATGGTTTCTGAAGCCATCCAACCTGAGCCAGGTCTCCTCACGCTAACGCAGATGCCCCCCTAAGGCATGTCCATTTACTTAAAGCAATCTGCCACCATCTCTCCTGTACTCTTCTATTGCACTTTACCTTATTTTGCAAACAAAACAGGCGAAGAAGCGAGAGAATGGAATATTCCCAGCGATATCCCTATGGGATAGCTGATAATAAAACCTCCTGGCAATCTCCAGGGTGGTTCATGCAGGTCACCTGTAAAGGCAGGATGAAGCAGAACATCCATTCTGAGGCTTCTGCCCAGTTCTGGTGGACAAGGACCATGACTCTTTCCAGTGGCAGTGACCCTTGAGGGCTGGTGATTTAGAGACACCCCTGATGCGATAAGGTCATCTCAGGCCACCAAGAAGGCAAGCAAAGCTGAGTGGCTGGTGAGCAAGCTCCTGGTCCAATATTCCTCCCAAAAGGATCTGGCCACATCTGAAGCTTCTGGAATATTTTTTATTCTCTAGAGAAAATCTGCTTTGCTTATAGGTTATCACTGATATGTGTGAGCAAATCTGTATTTCCCATATATGTGACATCCAGAAAGTCCAAGGAAAGCCCTGCAAGTTGCCACGAGGGCAGCTGGCTTCTCTTGAGGACAGGATGAAAGGGTTTACTTTTCCATCTGAGAGGCTTTAGATGAAGCAAGACAGAAGTGGGATAGGAGAGGGGGAGAGAATACAAATATTGGCCAGAACAGGACAGATACTCCTGTTTTTGCCAGAGAAGAAGCAACAGAATACTTTTTTTTTTCCCCTCCTTCAGTCAGCCAGCCTCAAGCTGATGGTTCTGGGTACGCGACTGGGTTCCAATCAATCTCTAGTGGGGTGGTAATACAGGGGAGAGCTAAAGGGGGCTGGAAAAGGCCCACCAATGGGACCTGCGTGCGTCTGATATGCTTTTCCACTTTGCTTACTGCTCTAGTCCTGGCAAGGACACAGACCCTCCTGCGCTATGGATTCTCCATCCATGCAGGAAGTCCAGGCAACTCCTCAGATAAAGCTCATCATTTAAGCAGCAGGGAGAGACCAGAGTACCACAATGATATAGTCAGATCCAATGAGCCGCTCTAACACACACAGACAGACAAACAAAAGAAGCCTCCTAGAATATGTGCACTTCAAAGATAACCACACTCTCTTCCTGTCAGAGAAGTAAGATACTTTTTTTTTGTTTTCTTTCCATCCTCATTCCTTCCAACATTATTTTCTGTGCAAGAACTGGGAGCGGGGCTGCCTTTGTTCTTACCAAAAGTCTTCATTCTGCTTTAGTTTCTTCCAGGCTCCCCGCCTCGGCTCGCTCTGGGAGACCTCCCATGGCGGTGCCACGTAAGAGGTGATGGCAGCATTCACCGGGTGTTGCGAAGACACAAGCTTACAAGGAAAGCTCCAAGCAGGGAGGACATGACTAAAGATGTCAGTTTGGTTGGCTTGGCTGTTTGTTATTTTTTTGTTTGTTTGTTTGTTTTGTGTTTTATTTTAAAGCAAATAGTACAATTATTTACTGTATTATTAGGATGACTCCTCTCAATTGGGTTTTAATTCTCTTTATTTGCTCTCATTGCTGCTGTTGTGCCTTGCAGGAATATTTAACGAACACAGCGACCATTGGAGGAAAAGAACAACCCTGTTATCTGGTGACAGAAAACCACAGTTTCAGTTGGCTTTAACGTGTGTACAGGCAGGGCTGTAGAGTCCTATTAGGAGGAGACCTCAATCCATACAGACCACGCTTACTGCTTCCCACCATTTTGAGGGCACAGCCTATAAACTTGACATCAGAACAGGGACTTTTAAGGAGTTTTTAAAAGCCATGACGTCCTTTGCTGAAATAAACACTGACATCCTCAACATAAATGCCTTGGTTAAGAGGTTTGGAATGTCCAGGGAGGCTTATTGGATTCAACATAATTTCTCTGAAACCTAAAGGGGGAAAAAAAACAGAAAAAAGAAAAAAGCAAAATAAAGTAAACGAAAAAACAAAAAAGAGCAAAACTAGAAAAAAAGAGAGAGATATCGACACACATGTGGTTATATAAAAAAGAACCAAATGAATAACTAGCAAACGGCTGCCATTAAATTAAAGCCAAAATATCCTCTCCAGGCAGGGCTACCTCACTCTGTCTTTCCATAAAGAACAGGCAATCATTTCATGTGGAGCGTGCAGGCACAAGTGCTCTGAAAACAAGGGTCATGCAAGAGGTCTGGACAGACAACTGGGAACAACTCTTTTCCAGAGGTTCCCACTAAGTCCAAATTCCTGCCTAGTCCATCTTTTCCCTAGGCAGACAGTGAGGAATAGGGAGACTCCTTCCTGTGCCTACTTTTCTCTCATGATTTATCTAATCTGGCATAACATTCTTGAAGCCAAAAAGTACCATTGCAAGGCTGGGGAGACCTGACTCTCACAACTCCACAGACGTTTCTTCATCCCTGCTGCCCCATCTACATCAAACCCTGCATGCTGGAGGCATCTTCTCCTCACACACCCCCACCTCTCTCAAAGTGATCTGAAGGTTTAGGATTTGCCAGAAACACTGGCCAGGTGAGGAAGAAAAATAAGGGGAGCAGAGATCATAGGCAAGCTCCTTCCTTCAGTGTAACAAATGTACAGGGCAAATATAATGTTTTAAAGGGCTGTATCAAACATCTCTTCAGAATGTACCTGCCCTGGGATGCTCCAGCCAGAGAAACGCACTTGTTTGTCACAACCAAGACATGCATGGTAGGATCTTGGGGATTGCTCTGATCTATACCAAATTCTCATGGGTCTAAAGGGTTTTTCCAAGAAATTACTGGCATATCTTGTCTAAATAATTGCTCTAAGATTCAGAAGGTATTTCTGCACCTCATATGGTCACAGGATCCTGAACAAATCAACTAAGTTAAGTCTGGCATCACTAGAGCAGCATGGAGCAGCTTAGATGCCATTAAGAATTGATGTCAATAGGAAGAGTATTTTCAAACAGGCGAGGAAATTTTCTCACACCAAAACTACACCAGCCAGAAGATTTCTCTTTTCCTATTTCTTTCTATTTTGTCTTTTATATCTATTTATATTTCTCCACTGTACTATCTTACTCCATCTGCACATCAAACACGTTTCCTTTGATGGACCTGAGGATGCAGACAAAAGCTGTTTGTTTGGTTTGGAACTGTTTAAACTTGTTTAGGGGAAACTATCTGTTATTCTCAGTGGCCCTTAAGGGCTGATCCACATGGGAGAGTAAGCAAGGCTCAGCTCCAGTTCATGTGTCATAAACAAGATTCATAGGCAAATTCCAAGCATTGAAATATCATTAGTAAACAAAATGAGAGCGAGAAAGAGCCCAGCTCAACTCTCACGGTTTAAAGCGATCAGAGTCACTGGGACACAAATAAACACAGCATCCCTGAACGTCACTATTTATCGTGTTTTGTTTTTCATAATATAAATATATTTTATGGCCGCTGAAGGATAGCTGGGAAAGTCTATCCTCAACAATACCAAGTATCTCCAAGGAGAACTCCTGTCTGCTTTATTTGCTTTGCGTTTCTTAGCTCTGCTAAATTAAGGCAATTTCACTTCTGCCGGGCCACATCCAACAGACCTAAAAACCCACTGGGGACACACAGCCCCAGCGAAGGGACATGTGTAAGCTCAGCAAGACTTAAGGCTGGGGACTCCAAGGGCTTTGCTCTCTGTCATCAGTGCTGTGCTGTGGATCCCAGGTGCAGGGATCTCCAGCGACAGCAGGGTCTTTGCAGAACGGGGCTGCAGTGGGCGTTACCCCAGCACTGACATGCAGGAGCTGCCGAGGGATGACGAGGAGCGTGGCAGGAGGACAGCCCACGTTTCTGGAGCTGAAGGGCTGAACTCACGTCCCGCTGGCTTAGGAGAGCAATGCAGCACTGGTCCTTTTGGCATCCTCTCCTTCTGATTTATTAAAGTCCCCAAAGAATCTGAAAAAAAACATGCTTCTCTCCTGACTGGTTTTCTCTCTCCTCCTCACTGCTGTTTCCCCTATTGTACTGCTACCTTTAACCCCGTTCTCTTGTATGGAGCAGAAACCAACAAGGCTCTTGCTAGGTTTATGTCTTTGCTGACAGATGTGAGATGGATGATGCTCACAGAGATGTCCAGGGTTAAAATGGGTGAATCTCAACAGGTTCAGAGTTTGGATGCTGCTATGACAAACATCTACCATCACAGCTATTAGCTTCTGAAAAACTGGCTTGGAAATGTCTTAAAAAATGTGGGGGTTTTATTGTACTTTTTTTTTTTTTTCTTTCTTGTCAAAAGGGAAAATAAAACAAAGGAGAAATAGAAGCGTTCAACTTCCTAGAAGGAGCTGGGAAAATTTTAAAAACAATGACTTTTGCGGAGTTTCACATTTGTAGATGCCAGCTGGAAAATGGGAGAAAAAATACTATCTTTGACATTGGTTGTAGATTTGTAGGGAAACTCCAACATGCAATCCTGAAAATAGTAAGGAGGTAAAAATCCCCACCCTGTAGATTGAAATCAAAAACATCTCCAAAGACCTACAAAATTGGGAAGGGTTTGACATACTAAACTTCATGCTTCTCCCAGTTCTAGTGATATCATTTTTTAAATTAAAACATAATACTGTCTCTACTAATAGCCATCATATGGTAGTGGAATAAATGTATGGAGAGTGTTGGATAGCAGGGAAGGAGGAATGAGCTCAGATTTGCTGTGCAGCTCTAACAGCTTGAGATGGAGGGAGCAGATGGGACATTTCTCTAAGCAGGCTGGATGGATGTGGCAATGAAAGGACAAGAAAATTGAAGGCAACCAAACCATGCAGTCAGTTTTTGTCCTCAACCCTGGCCATCCACTTAGTCCTCCAGAGCTGTCTTGTGTTTCCCAACACCCTGGCTAGTGGGTTTTGACCACTCTGCCCCATGCCCGTACCAATCCAGCCTATGGACAGTGCCCTGCCAGGAACAAACTTCCTCCACTGAGAGAGCAAAACTAAGGAGAAAAAACAGGTATTTTCACCTTGTTTTCCCTGTGTGCTTTCTGGTAAAATTGCCACTATTCAAGTAGAGCATGCTTCTAAGGCTTTGGAGACCTGAGGCTGCTCCACATCACCTGAGAGGAGCAGCAGGGATGGTGACATGGGGGGAGGTGAGGGAATGACGCAGAAAATGATGCACTACCCCTCACGGCATCCCTATCTGCCACAGCAGGAGTGGTGCAGACCAGTTCTGAAACCCAGGGATGGAAACTGATTCTGAAACAGCAATATAAATTGCTGTGGGAACGGATGAGAAAAGCAATGGGATGCTATGCTTGCTAACACCTGGCAAAAATGGGTTAAATAAAAATAGCAAATTAAGGGCAACAAGCTGGCCCAACATAACTCTGCTATCCACACAGCTCACATTAGGCAACAGAGCTTTGAGCTCTCTTCTGAGTTACAGCAGAATTCATGATATAAAGGAAAAGCAGTAGGAGACTTCAACAACAGTGTACATTTTATCTTTCTCTATGCGCAGATATGAAGCATGAATAGAATCAAGGAAAGCATGAAAACCATCAAGCCTGGACCACATCCTGAGCAGAGGAAATAGCCATCCCTTCAGTCAAAGTCAGAACTGCTATGTCTATATCTGAGGGGTAAGCAACACAACAACCCAGGTTTCCTGTCATGGATGGGTTCATCTGCCAGGCTAGGAAACAAAACTCTTTTTTTCCTTCCTCTCACAGCATGTAGCAGGGTGAGATGCAACCCAGCCTAAGCCTCACTTGCCACAACAAAGCAGGTCACAGAAGCTCAGCAGAAGCACACTGTGAGGTTCTCAGCTGCAGATAACCACATCATCTCCTCTACTGTCCAAGATAAAGTCAAAGAACCCAGATCTCCTCTCATTTACACCAGCCCAAAAGTGTTTACCACAATGGAGAACCTCAAGAAAATTCAGTCTACAGACAAATTTCACACTGATACACAGACCTCAAGCAGATCTTCAAATAGATTATATTTCTTCTTAGATTAAGAAGGCTCTGAGAGCTACAGAAATTCTTATAATCTTTTCTTTTCATGTAAACAGGGCCCTTATTCCCCTCCATGGCAGCTCACCTTGTATCTGTTTTCATTTTCCATGGTTAAACCTTTTGGCATAAGAGTCTCCCACTTTAATCAATGAGATTTGATGTCACAGGAAACCTCTTGGGAATGTGCTAGATGGAGCTCTAGCTACAGCTTGTGCCATCTTCTTGTGCTTGTCCACAACCCAAAATCGCAAACAGAGGATCGCAGCACTGCGAGTGTTTTGGAGGACAGGGAAAGGAAGAGATGGGCTGAGACCAAGAGAAAAGCGGAAGCGAATGGATCCAGAAGATCCCATTTCCACATAAATTTCTCTAATGTTTGGCTAGAGCAGAGGAAGGGGCAGGAGAATTCTGCAGGCACTCAAAGGTCAAACAACTTTTCATTGAGGAAAGGGCAGTATTCACAGCTTTCCACAGGGTGAAATCTTGAAGACTTTGTAAGATTCACTAAGCCTTTGGTCGGAGGAATTCCGGTATCAGTTGCATTTCCACTGTTGCCACCACTAATGTAGGCCATGTCCATATTAGCCAGGATCACAAGTTTGTTTTCTCTGGAACTCTTTCATGGATGGAGTAGTTCCAAGACACTAAATGATGTAGCCTGATAGCTCAGGAGGCAGAGCTCCAAGCTTCCCCACCAATCCCCCTCAGGAAAAGCCCCAAAGTAGGAAAGCACTTAACAGGGTATAAAATGAAAAATAGGAAAGAAAAAAAAAATCTATTTAAGACCAAGGAGGACGGAAAAAAAAAAGGCTATTTTCAGGTCTGAGATGGCCTGTGATTTGAGCCAAAGCTACCCGCTTGTCCAGAGGCACAGCCAGTGCTTTTTCTCCAGCCTGCACAGAGGTGCAGCTATTTAAAGCCACTCAGAGGCCCACTGCATGATGGAAAGCAGCCAGATCAGTTGGGCCTCATCGGTTTTGTTTTTGTTAGATTGAAGCCAGAGTATGTGAAATGACTTGTAAGAGGATCAGGGAAGGGGGAGAGGCTGGGCACCCAACAGTCTCACCCATGACATACAGAGCTTAGTCTCTGCCTCATTTAAGTGGTAGTGGGTCACAGAGAAGGTCCCGAGCAAGGAAAATGGCTCTTTTGTTCCCTGAAATACCCACAGCCATGCAAAGACATGTGGCAAAACTCTCAGGGCTTGCAGGACAGCCATGAGAACAAGCTGCAGAAAGTGTATGCAAAGTTGGTGGTAGCTGACATGGTGGGCATTGTCCAGCTGTTTCCCTGCCTCTGCCTCTCCTTGTGCTTGCACTGACATGTCCAGGAGCCTTCTCCTCTACCATTCTCACTGCCGTGAGGAAAAAAACCTGTCTCCCTGCCTCCACAAGCTCCCACTTCTCACCACTGTGCATTCTCGCTGTCTCTGCACTCCACAAAGCCCAAGGGACCTGGCATGAAAGATCCCATCCTAACAAGCAATACATCATTTTCATCACTTTGGTTTTCAAATATATTCTTATGTCAATTTTTAATTTTTTTTTTTTTTTCAAGTCAGCCCTCGGAGTGCTGCCAATTTAAGCACAGTGAACAGTGCTACAAGAACTTCTTATTTCCACTTTGCCTGACAGGTATCCATGTCCCTGTGACACTGCCTCTGTTCCCTAGCTGCTTCAGATAGCAATAGTTACCCTAAGCATTTTACAGAGTTATTGAAACTACTGACTAATGTGCCCAGAAATGAATATCCACTGGGAAAGAATCTGTTGGTCTCGTGTTCCTTAATTGCTGATTAATTCCAATTATGGTACAGCTGATCCACCAGTACCACAGATCACCACATCAAAGAGCCAACCAGCAAAGGAAGCCCCTGAGTTAGAACAGCAACAGTTCTGTTTCAAAGTTCTTTTCAGATGGAAAGTGCTTCATAAACATTAATTTGTTATGCCTCACTCATTCCCTGGGGAGGAAGGAGCTGTTATATTTATTACACAGGCGGCAAAACCGTGGCACAAAGCAGGACCATGTTTTCTCCAAGGTCTCCAAAGGAACCGATGACAGTCCTGAACATCTAACAGGGAGCAGCCCCAGCTCCAAGGCTCCCATCCTCTGCAGGAGCTCTGGGTTCTAGAAGGGAACAGAAGTGCTTGGTAAAGCCAGAGGGCTGGGATATGACAGCAGACACCAAGAAGAGGCACAGATGGTGGACAGGATTGCACACAACTGCTGCAGCCTGCAGCTGGGACCTTCCCAGCCCAGGCAGTGCCAGGGATGCTCTCCTGCTCTTCAGAGGATGGGAGGAGCTGATCAAGGCCCAGAATAAATCCTTGCTTGTTCAAGTCTCTTTACTCTGCCATCTGCTCCAGCAACACCTTATGTCATCTAGAAAGGCCAGAGCTGCCCTCCAGGAAGCCCAGGAGCTGTACAAGCCCGAGAGTCTGAAGTGCCAGGAAGAACATCCTGTGGGAAAACACGATTTTGTGGAGTTTACAAACTGAGGATGGAAACTGAGGAGTGCAGGAGATCTCAGCAGGCGAGGAGGCACCAAGCACTACAGAGGAGCTGTAAATGGGAACAGGAAGAGCTGAGGGCTAAAACACAGCCAGAGCAGCAGGGAGTTTTGAGGAACAAGGTTCTGTTGTTTTTTTTAAGGCTGTTTGGTTGCTGCGTTGTCCAGAATTATTGTTCTTCGTCTGTGTCTCTCCAGTGCTCCTACTCTGCCAATTGCTTCGGAAATGAAGCTGCCACCACAGCTCTTCAGCTCTTGTTTAGTTGCCCCAGTAGATGGTTCTCAAAATAAGTTGTCTTCTGCACCAAAATATGTCAAAGGGTGTTATTACACTTCCCAAGGGAGAGCTCCCAGCTCCAGATTTTGTTTCAAGACCATGTCTTGGTATCTTTCACAAGGTCTAAAACACACACCCCAGGGCACAGGGAAGGCTGAACTCTCCCAGGGGAAGACAGAAAAACATGGGTTTATACTGATACTATGGAGCTCCTGCGGACATTTGGACAGTGGCTATTTGGATAGTGCCATTCAAACGAGTGTCAGGTATTTTTGGCAGCCTTCACTCTGCAGGAGAAGGGGTTTTGCTCCCACCAAACACACGTGAAAATGGTAGGCTTTTGCAAGAGAATGTATGAAATGCCTGGAAAGCTTCTTGCAGCCAGCAAAGTGCTGGTAAGGTGAGTGAGGAGCCCTGTGGAGGGCTGCTGCTGTGCAAGGAAACCCTCACTCCACCCCAGAGCAGAGGGTGAGCTGTGCAGAGTGGGGAAGGTCCGGCACAGCACAGCAGGGCAGCAACTCAAGATCTACGCCCAAAATGTGTGTCTGCTGTTGATTAGGGGTCATCATTCAAAGGAGGAAAGCAGGACCAGGAGTCCTTTCTGACAAGCTTTTTCCAGCAAGTGGTCTGGCTGTGAATTTTTGCTCAAGCAATCAACTCTGAGCTTAACAAACTACACGTCTGCCAGGCCCTTCTCTGCCCCCAGTTTCATTCTGGGCCTGCAAATAAGTCTCCCTCTCTCCCTTCTCCCTCTCACATCAACTCACCTAAATGCCCAAGGCATTTAAAGCACTTGAGCCCAATCTTATTTCACACCACATCACTCAGTGTAAACCTTTGTGTGTCTGCCCCGCTTGAGCCAGTGGCATGTGCTGATCAAACATCAGCAGAGATGAGGGGCAGTGAAGGGCCTGAGCTCACAGGCCTCCAGATGGGAAGGCACTGCAACATGGAAACCCCTGGGAATACGGCTATCCAAAACCTGTTTTCCCTCCACTGGAGGCTTTTATGCTTGAGAAAGAGGAAAACAGCTTTTCTTAAAATTAAGGAAAGTAAGTCTTTCCTCTTCTCCATCATCTACCAAGAGTCCATCTCCCCTCTATTTTAGCTGTTCCTTGAAGCAAGAACTCCACAAACCACATCTAAAACATGCAAGAACATACACTTCTAATGGCACCTCCATATTTGCACATGCAAATAAATGTGAGAGATCACAGTCCACAGTCCAGAATTCAACCTCACTGTCAAAACCAGCCTGTGCACAGAGGAAACCAAGCTGAGTGATGCCAAAAAATTGCCAGCAGAAAGCAGGGAGAGTGTGCACACAACCTGCTGCGTGTGGGACACGTGGGATGGCCGAGGGGGAAGCGTGAGAGGGAAGCAGAGAGTGATGCCACAGCACGGAGCACGTGGCAGGGAGCAGAGGAGTGCGGGAGAGGGGCCGAGAGCTCGAGCTCACACGTGTGGGGCTGAGAGCACAACGCTGCTGAACATTTACTCTCACATTACGGATTTAATGGCTTTTAACAGGAGACTTTGTAAGCGATCAGGAATTGGAACAAAAGGAGCTGGGGGAATAATTATCCTAACCAGGGGAGCTAAAGAACATGGCAAAATCTGTGCTGAGCAATCATGCTAATTAAAGGCACCCAGAAGAATCAGGATAGAAATGCCAAATGGTTTTCACTCTGCTGCCCTAATCCACTAACAGCCTCGGCACTTTGACTCCCACCAGCTGTGGGAAGGACAGCTCTGGGTGAGTTGGTTTGTAGCAATAAACGACAGAGATAAACAAGTGACACAGGGGGTTGGTCCCCTCTGCAGTGGAGCCTGAAGTGATGTTTGGCCTGACAAACCGAACAGTGGCTGCTTTGCACCACGAGCCTGGGAGAGGACCAAACGCTCCCACAGCCTCCAGCTGAGCAGGAAAGATCCCAACACGCTTCCCGGAACGCAGAACAGCTGCTGGCAACTACCAGCATGAGGCTGAACACAGCCCACAGCCACAAGCCTGGTCCTTTCGGGCCGCTCAGCCCTGCTGCGTGACTGCCTCTGCAGGGAGCTGTGTCACACAGCTCTGCACACTGGTCTGTCCTGGGATGTGTTCCCAGTGCCACACCAGAGCTCTGGCAGCACTGAGTATGCTGCTTCCTCGTTTGCATAGCTTCAGTCATCACAGGGTTGGGTCCCCTCAGATTTGGCTTTCGAAGGTAAGGACATCTCTGCAGGAGGCCCCATCCTGATCTTCTAATGCTTAAAATTCCAGCTGGGGTTCTTGCCGTGCTAGCATCAGAAAAGAAACAGCTAACACTGCAACATGGGCACATTTTCACCCAGAAATGTGGAGATTTGACAAGTGTCCATGTTCAGTAGTGTTCAACCAAATGAACACTATTGCTTCAGCAGACTATAAGCTTTACAGACCGCAATAAAAATTCCCATGCATTCAGCTAGTGTAAAACCCAATCAGACTCCTCAAGGAGCTGCTGAGTCTTGGCCTGATGGGGATTTCAGGGAATATCTTCTTCAGATATACCTGAAGTCCAACAGGACATCAAATGCCAAGGTTGATGGGTGCAGAAACACAACAGAACAAGACACGGAGTGTTGAAATCAACTGCTGAGTACAGAGAAGCCTCTCTCTGCCCTTTCCAACCTCCAAGAGAAGGTTCTCCTCAGATAACTGCTTGGGTGAGATGTGAGTCTCTTCTCCCCAGCAGTGCAGACCTGGGTTTTGTTGCAGTCACTTGCATTAGCACAGAATGAGAGCTGTGCTGGGGAAGTGGGGAGGCAGAAAAACAAATGCTAACAATTGCCATCAAGTAACAGCTTTCTATTTTAAAAACAGTAGGGTTTTTGTTAATCAACAGGTCCATTAACATGGAGAAAATACCTCTGTAATGGACACCCACAGGATCACAGGCTGAACTATTTGTGTGCAGCATCTTTTGATTGATTCACCCTAAAGATCATCAAGTAAATGAGAGGATGTAATACTTCTGCAGGAAACATTCCACAACGGATACATTGATTGCAACACTCAGCCAGCTGCCGTGTGCCAGCTTTCTCTTAAAGAGACTTCATATTTGATTCTCTGATTAAATATTTTGAAATTGAGAAAAAAATCAGGCCTAGATTTGTGCTTCCTTCATGGAACCTGGTATTCTTCCAAGGAGGATCACATGAGTGACCGATGTCCAGTCTCCTCCATCTCTTCCTGTCCTCAAGACTTGAGATTCTATTCCCTTGGTCCTTGCTCAGCCACAGAGACCGCTGCCACTCCACTGCCAGGCCTCTTCCCAGTAAATCCTTGGATCAAGACAAGAGAGCCTGTTTGGTAGCACATCTGGAGACCTGTTGATTTATTCATTCAACCCCTAAATGAATTTTGCCTGCCAGTGCCTCTCTGACTCCTCCTCTCTCAAAATGATCCATTTTCAGTCAAAATTGAAACTGATTTTAAAATTCAAAATCAAATTCAAAAACCAAAATTCAGCTCTGATTGAAATTCAATCAAAACTGAAAGCCGAACAGGACAAGGCAGGGCTGAGAATGAGGAATACCTGAGATGAATACAGAGTCAGAGAGTCCACGAAAATTAGGAATGAAATTTAAATGAAAATGAGCTAAATAATTTGCCCCAGCAGCAATCCCAGACAGCAGGGATGGCCCTGGAGCCACAGCTGAGAGCTTGTGCACTCTGCAGTTTGCAAAAGCAAGTTCTTTTTCCACAGACCGAATCCCAGGCTGACACCTCCTTTATGAGCTGCTGAAAAACACCATTTTCTGGACTAGCTCTGCAAAAACACAGTGACACTTCCAGTTTATGAGCAAGCCCTGCCACTGCTCACCAAGCCACAGCCTTGGAGCTGTCAAAGCCATGCTGAATGAGAGCAGCGAGGCCAGGAGACTGCCGGCAGCTCTGCTGAAGGGACGTGATTATTTCACATGCAGATGAGCCACACAAATTGAGACCAGACCCTCCTTCTCCCCTCTGAGCTACTCGTAAATTACAGAGGCGGAAGGCAGGTGAAGGGTCTTTGAGGCAGGTGAAACACAGTAGTACAAAGGACCGAGCATCTAATTGGAGACAAGAGGAGAAAGCTGAGCACTCACCCCAGCCCACAGGGAGACACAGCAGCTAACCCTCCCCTCCTGAGATAAGCTCCATCAAGAGAGCGTCCAGCCTGTTGGATTAATGACTCCTTAAGGCTAATCAGCAGTGCCAGCACCTTCAAATGAGGGCCCTTGTCTGCTGTAGCTTCCACCCTTTTTCCCTTTCAGCACCATCAGGAAGACAAATAAATAAAACAAGCCTGTAGGTCCCATCCAAGCTGAACTACATGGGCCATTACAGCCAGGCAACAAGGCAAGCACTGCAGGTATAAGCTTGGCTGTGGATTCTGGGCTTCTGCCTCCTCTTCCCTTCTTTTCAAAGAAAATAAAATTGAGTTTGCATCGACTACTGAGAAAATGAGACAACATTATACAGGACACGACCCTCTGCAATCAAATTAGGTCATTGCAACACCATAGCCAGCATGGAGTATGTAGCCCTGACAGGGTATAGGATCAAGGAGAATGATTTTATGCATTAAACATTAAAAGACAAAAGGGAAATTATTCATATCAAGACATCCATCATAACTAGAGTAAGAAATAAGTTTGGAGTGGCACATCAAGCAGCACTCCTGTCTTGGGGCTTCCCCCCCAAGTCTTTCCTGTGTCCCCACTGAAACTGGCCTGACACTTCTCAGAGCTGCTCATTATATACATGGCAGAAGTTGGGAAATATTTTTGCCACTTGCTGCACAGCTTCCTTTCACCCAGAAGCTCTGACAGTTTTCAAAAGAGTAAAGCCACTGTTCACAGCTTCCAGCAGTGGCCCAAGAACAGCATACCCAAGGATGCCAATTTCAGGGGTGCTCAGATCTGTTTAAATACGGGAGCAAGTATAGCAGCAGTGCTGTTCCTCACTGTACCAGGACTGTGGGATGTAGATATGGAGCCTGGGCTCTGTGCAACCTGGGAGGTGAGCTCTGCCACCCCAGGCTGGTCAAAACCCTGTTCAGTCAAACTCCCTTCATGCCTGCTTCACTGCATCAGGCAGAGGAATATGCACCCAGTATATTCATCCTGCTACACGTGGGAAGGAGGGCACAAACCTTCCTAAACTCTTGATTTACATAGCAGTCTGTAGCAGTGGCTTCCCAACTGCATAATGAGTACATTAACTTTGGCTAAGCCAATTCTCCAGAGATGAAGAGATGGAGAAAACAATCGAAACAAACTGTGATAGAGTTTTTGATTAAGCAGCTGATGATCAATAAAAGTTCTCTGCGGGGCACAGAGTGTTAATGAGCTACCATTCCTGTATCAAAGAAACACCTGAGCCCACGGTTCCTGCTCCACAGCCCACAGAGGTCAGCAAGACCTGCTGCTCCCGGACTGACAAGGTGAGAACATGGGCTTTGGAATCCACCGGTCTCACCTGCCCTCATTCCTGTTAAAATGGTGACAGTGGAAGAAAGACAAGAAATAACGTTAAAGCAGGACATGGCTAGAAGGAGAGGATAAAAAGACTAACAGCCTGACTCAGATTTGAGGTGCTGTGTTTGGGGTGAAAAAAATAAATTCTCAGACTTCTCAGACAGCTCCATTCATTTAAAGAGGCTTTGGAGCTCTGCAGCTGTAACACCAACACCTCTACAGCAGGGAACAAGAAGGACCAGCCAGTGGGGCTACCAACTCCCTGCCACCAGTGATGCAAGTCACAAAGTGACCCACACCACATCCTGTGATTGCAAGCTCCTTATCTTTTCCCCCACAACTATGTCATTGCAAAAAATGTGTTAAATTTCCATAGTTCTTAATGTCTTAAATTCATACCCAAAGACTTTAAGGCATTAAAAAATGGACTTTATAGAGAATTCCTTATAATAATGTAGCCACCTGTCTAACAGCACACAGCAACAAGGCTGCACAAGGGTTTCAGAGTGCAAGTGGAAAGGAGAGCTTCATATTAAAGCTACAAAGAGACAAGGCTCAGATCAGCAGACATATAAAATATCACTACCTCCGCCTGAATTTAGCTATTTCACTGTAACTAATCATTTTGCTCTTCTAGAAATGTCTGGAGAACTGTTAGTGACCACAGGGAGCTGCTAGGATCTTTGTATTACATTTCCTCCGAAAGTTGCCTCCTCTGACAGCCCAGCCCAGCCTGCCTACAAAAGGGATTTGTTTTCCCAAAACCCGCTTAGCCTTCCTGTCCTCAGAAGGTCTAGGGAAAGCTGAGAAAAAGTCAGCAGACAGGATACTTGTTCTGAAGTGTCCCCCAGGGAACAGAGGGGATGAAGAGCACATTAAGATTTCTCCCCCAATTTCTCAAATTCTCACGGAACTGGGGTTTGCAATCGCCCTCTGCAGAGCCCATGTCAAGACAGATCATTAATACTACTCGACACTGAGGATCTCTTGTATTAAAAAAGCACAGCAGTTACTTAGTTTAAATCTCTATATTATTCATAAGATCTATATCTATCATGGATATGGTATTTACACTGCTATGGGGAAATGTAATAAATAAGGCAATAAGCTTTTCCTTCCTCCAGGTCAAGATGAAAGTCTGCATCTTAGGGAGCAGTGCTTTCCTTGGGCAGCCAGGCTCATATCCCAGCCTCCCTGCCTAATTCTCGCAGCCAGGAACTAAAGCCAAGTTGAAAAATGACTGCTCTCCCTCTGAGCCCAGCACTCAGGGTCCAACACACTCCAATGAATCCGGCCAGGAGGCAATGCCTGCATGGAAGGAGACCTGCAAGGAGAGGTCTCTTCAGAAGTAGTCAAGAGAGCAAAGCAGAACATATTAAGACTGTAGCACGGGCCCCGTGAAGGTGGAAAGGGAGAATTGATCTAAGGTATCTGGAAAAGAGCAGGAAAAGTTCAGAACTGCCATTTTCTGGGATCATAATATGCAGCTGACAGCTCCGAGGATGTGTTTATCCATCTAAACACCTGAATCCAAAAGACTGGCTATGAAAGGACTTCAGGTGGGGACTCATAAACATACAACATGGTCCAGCGGGCTGAACATGGGCCAGGCTGCTAGCTGTCAGCAACCTGGCGTGACCTTGAGCAAATTGATGTCTTTCCAGCTGCCTCTCCTCATCCATAAAATGGAGATGAAGATGCTTGGCAGCCCCTTGACGGGCTGGAAGGAGAAATGCCTCTTTCCAGGAAATAGTGGAGGTATGACATGCCGGGTTACTTTTCTTCATTAAAAAGAGTATAAAATCCACCCCATTCCTCAAATACTCAGCTGCCTGCTGTGCTCTCAGTAATGTTCCCCTGACATTTGGGCTCTGCTGGGATCTGGCACAAGAGCAGAATAGTCCCACACTACCCCACCCCATCTCTGCCCAGAATTTATTTTTAACACAGCCTCAGTGTGAACATTTGTGGTGGGATTTGTATGAATTCATGCTGATCCCTGACTCCGAGCTCATCTCACCCTGACTGTGCCAACAGCCAGGACTGTCAGGAGAACAGACGACACAATCTCCCCCACCCTTCACCAGGAGTCTCACACGAGGCACACCTAGAGCCTCCTACCTCATTCCACAGGTAGGAAGAAATCTTTGGGCAGCCACCTCATATGGAGCCACTCCTGTTGTCCAGAGTAACTAACTTGTTCTAGAGCATGAGACATGTTAAACAGGGCCCTAAGCTGAGCTTAAAATGACATTTCAAAACCATGCAGCCCTAGCTAAGTTCTTTATTTGTCTGGTTCTGGAATGTGAGCAATGGGATAGAGCAGAAGCCATGGTTCATCTGAGAGAAGACTTGGAAGACTGGGCTGTAACTTTCTGGTACACCAAGCCCTCAGGTATAGCTTGAAACACAAGGTCCTTGCTCTTGCGTACACCTGATGGCCACCACCTCCCTTGTTCAATGTTCCTCATCAATTACTGCACAGAGACGTAAAATGACTGATACTTTTAATACAAAGGGCCTGTCATTTATTTATTAGCTGGCGACAGGCGCTGCAGTCCAGGATGGATGCATTATAAATCAACTGCATTTCTAACCATTAAAAATTCATCCGATTCATAATGTAGGATGCCTATAATTTCCTTATTAGTGTTGAGTGTGAAGGATTTTTCTTTCTCCTCCCTTGGCTCTTTGCTTTCCCAAGATCTTGCTCATCTGAGGATTAGCCTGGCTTAATCCTGCAAGAGGGAGGTGGAGGGGTGAGAACGGCTGGGAGAAGGAAGACAAAGACTGAAGAAATTTTGTTCCAGTGTTTTCTTCTAATTACAATTTGCCATATATACTTAGGAGACTTAGTGTCCTGTTACACTTATGGGAGTGAGAGAAACTGCTTGTCCTGAATTTAAGAGATGTTTGTAGGAGAAAAAAAAGCTCCCTTTTATCTCACAAAGGGAAAAAAGGATTATGGTGGTCGGACAGGGAAGGATGATGTAAAACCTGCTAAAAGTACAAGATAAGAGCAGGTGTCTGTACATTATAAACCGGTGCATTTAAAATAGATCAAACACATATATGAGATTTATATATAAAAATAGGTAGATATAGTAACCTTCAGACTCAGTGCTCTGATTCAGTGAGGAAAAATAGGTTAGTAGGGCTGAAAGAAAGGTGTGACATTTTTACAGACCCACAGTGGTGACAAAAAAACTTCAGATGCTCCTGCAGCATCAGCAAAGGAACTTGGAACGAGCATCACAAAAAACTGAGTCTACGTGAAACTGTAAATCATCACTTAATTTGAGTAATGCATCCCATGTTGACCATGCTTGGCTGCAGACAGCAGGACAGCCTGATCCTTGGTGTGGCACACAGAGAAATGTTTATGCTTTCACTGAGTCTCGGTTTGTTCCCATCTCTTAAAGTGATGTAGCCAGGGAGGGGCAGGGAGAGAGGGCTTGAACGGATTCAAGCAAGGCTCAGCACTAGGTAACTTGCAGTGTGTTTAGGAATGAGTGTGCAGGAATCTAAAAATGGATTATGCAATAAACCCTGCCTTAATGGGAGACAAGCCCAGGCATTGAGAGCAATCCTCACATGCTGTGACTCCAATGTACTTTTCACCTCGAGACGCTTGCATACAAATTTTACATCAGCTGCCCAAGGAAATGGGTTTTCTGCGTTCTCCTGTGGTAGGTTCACTTCAGCAAATCACATCTTGTTCAACAATGCAGTGTTTTACTCTCAACCATGGTGAAAAACAGCTGCTTCAGGTCAAGGTTTTGGGAGCACACCAGCAGAAGTGGTGCGTCCATGAGCAGCAGCACCTTCCTTCATCCCATTGTCCCACCCTGCCTGCACCCACCAACAAGGGCAAGACAGCAGGGTGTTGAGGTGGACTGGAAATGTCCAGCAATCAAAAATGACAATTTCTGCATTTTTGTTATGTGAAGCAATCGTGCTCTGCTCCACCTGCCCTGTGCTCGTGGGAGCCATCTCTGTCTGCCTGCCCCTTCTCCTCAAAGCCAGTTACCACACAAGGCTGGGAAACAAAAGCCTCCTTCCACACAAGAAACTCTCTAGGCAGAATATTTTTTACATGGGTCTTTCCCCAGGTTTCAGAATTGAATGGGATGTTTTGGCCTGTTTAGTCCAAAAGCAGCACTAAGCACAGGTTTGGGGCTTTTTAACCTCTACTGATGTGCAGATTCTCTGCTGCATTCTGGGTTGTACTTCTTGTCCCACATGACAGCACCACTAGTAATGTTCCTGCTGTGTGTGTGGTCATGCAAAACTGTTCCAACTCCTACACAATAGCAGCTATTTTTAATTAGGAATCACAATTTAACCAGACAATGAACAAACAATGAGAGCCTGCAGTCTACAAACCAGAGAGACAACTCCTGTATGATCACAGTGAGGCTCCACATATTTCTGAGAGATTTTAATCCTGAAAAAGAGCCTGGGGAGACTAAAAAGTCACAACACAATGTCCTTGCAAACTCTGGGAACTCCTGATTCCTTCAGGGGTACCTTATGGCCAGATACCACAGGCACATCTTCTTTATCCCAGGAATGCAGAGGTACCCCAGCTGCCAGACATTTTCCCAACAGCCAAGCATTATAAGTCACAAAAAACTCATCCAAAAACAAGACAAATGTTTAAATGAAGGCCAAAAGAAATCAATACCACCACTCTGCCCATGCACACATATACACACCAGCTATTTTTACAGCGACCCACAGCAAAGTCCACACAATGGACAAGCCATTAGAGGGACATCCTTGACACCTGGGCTTCCTGAGTCTGCAATAGCCTCAGGTTGAGCACTGTGTTGCTACTTTTTGTCTTGCAGGGATGAAACCACACCCATAAGGAGTGCTGGCTGGTGAACAGAGCCCTGATCTCTCTGGCACACACACCTCCTTCAGGTTTAAGCACACATGGATAAACACAAATGGATAGGGAGAAGCACCAATATCCAGACACACAGCTGGTAACTTAGGGAATCTAAACCTGGTTTTATCCCTATTGTGTCCCACTCCTCTCAACCTGCCACGATGAGTCTGAATTTGTGCCAGACCATGGGTGAGTGGACAGGGACAGTGAGGTGTGTGTGGAGGCCAGGGAATGCTGCAAGAGGAGTGGGAAGGTGTGACCCCCTGTATGAGATGAGCAGGGGGCTGGATATAAGGTGGAATATCAGGGTGTACATACACATCCTCCATGAGATGCTGTGTTCTTGGGCACTCCAGTCCAACTCAATCGATGCAGGGATGAGGCTTCCAGGCAAAAAGAGCAGCTTGCTCTACTGGAGCCACTCCAAATCCAGTAGGAAAACAGGTCAGGACCTCCTCTCATCTGGCTTGTTAAGTTCTTGACAGTTCACACATCATGAGCTCCCTTCCTGAAACTGCCCCAGGCAAGCCAACCCTGCTTACTGGCCCCACAGACATCAGGATTAAATAGTCCAATGGAGATGCTTTTAGGCAGAGGAGAAAGCAGAGTTTTGTACAATAAAATACTTCCCTGTCAACCCCTCGATGTCTGTATCCAGCAGTATTTCCACCACCAGAGCAGTCTCTCTGGAGGCTGGTCACCATCAACACCCCAAAGCCACATTCTTCTTGATTTAAGGGTTTCTCTTCCCCATGGATCTTCATCACCAGGAACCAATGTATCATCACTCAGCTGTGCTGCCAGCTTCACTTCCCCCACGCTGGGGCTGGAGCCTGAGAGTCTCCCTTTGATCCTGGGTGTTGCTACAAATACCTCCAGTAAACACACGTTAAAGCAACAGAGAACAGATCTAAAACCCAAACAGCAGCAGGAGGTGATTGTCTTGTGTTCAAGTCAGGTGCCCATCCCATGTGGAGCAAGCAGGGCTGCACTGCTGGCAAAGCACAATGCTTTTTCTTCCTCATGCAGAAAACATCTCCAGAGCTGGCTGAGGGGTAAGGTATAAGCAATGGATCTTGCCAGCCCTTTCCAGACGTGCTGAAAAAAAACTCATTTCTGTAGCACCATCACAGCAGGGAGGTCTGAAGTGTGAGACTGCAACTCAAAGTGCAGGTGCAATAGGTGGGATGGGCACTCACTCCACTTCTGCAAAGGTAGGCTGGACTTCTGGAAAATGTGGATATTTCTTCCACTTGCTCTTTCAGGGATAGAAGAAATGATGCAGAGCAGAAAAAAGCCCCAGGCAGGAAAACTGAGAGCTGGGAAGGTTGGATCAAGTCCCACTGTCCATGGTATGTTTCCTGTTGGTCAGATGTTGCAGCCTGGGCAAGGGGACAAGAAGGTGATTCTGGGCACAAGAGAAGTTCAGTTCTCCTCTGGTGGGGGATAGAAGCAGTAATTTTGGTGGCTCACACATTTCTTCAGATTCCTACAGCACCTGCTTTGGGAATAGCCAGCCAGAGCCCACAAGGCTCTTCAACATTCAAATCTTTTGCAGAATGTCCAGATCAACACTTGGAGCTCAGAGCACTTTCTGTGAAAGCCAGCAGTAAACCAGAAGGGAGGGAAATTTGGAGGCAGGAGATCATTGCAGAGACCCCCAACACCTTCACCTGTTGGCAGCTGAGCTCTGAGGTCAGGGCTCTTCCACAGGCCCCAGCCACAAGGCCAGGCTTTGCTACAAACAGTGAGGAGACACAGCACAGAGTAGCAAAATACACATAAATGAGTAAACAGCTACTCACAGGTCCTTGTTAAAACCCTTAAAATATCTCACATGAGCTGAGTGAGAAGGACAAGACTGTAAGACCATGAGAGCTCCAGCACAGAAGAGTCTTCACCCACAAGTGCCTACTTCAGAAGAGTAACGGGAGGTGGATCCTTCTGGAGAAGAGCCTGGGGACTTCATTTTAGAGGAGACAAGAGGAAAAGAGTAGTCTGGAGAAACAGCAGAGCTCTGTGTGAGGGACTGAAACCTGTAGAGCCTGGCCCCAGGCTCAGCATGGGGAAGCAGAGTGCTGCTGTCACTTCACCCTGCTCTCCACATTTATATTACATAAAAAGAATATTTGACAAATCCTGTTATCCCTGGGGGAAAAAAAAAAAAAACAGAGGAAAAGTATCTTTTCCACTACCAACTGTTTCAGTTTTCTTTTTTAGGCAAATAAAACTACAAGCACTTATGACTTCAGTTTTATGTTGTTGCTGTTTTTGGCAAAATGGGACCATGAACTGACCGAAAATAGAAATGCTGCATACTTTTTATCTTCCCATGCCCAGGATGAACAAAACACACTAGGCAAACAAAAAAATTAACAATGCTAAGGGTAAATATCCTTTTCATTTGGGTTTCAAGATCTGTTGAAAGCAGAGGTAAGAAAATCTATTTAAGAGATACGATTTTTGAAATGATGACGATGTTCCTTTTAAGCTGCACTGAAATACAAGATAAAGACAGGGTAGTGAGTGAAAGACTGCTGATGGCACTTTTATTGTGTGATTTGCCTTGTTTTTTTCTGAAGTACTTCTTTTTAGCCGATTACCACGTATTTACAGTTAGTGTAATTATATCTAATTACTTAATTAGCATGAATACGTGTAATTACTAACTTCGAATATGTAATTATGTCAGGGCAGCCTGTAATAAATGAGGTTGAAAAACACCCTCATTAGGACTCTACGAAAGGACGGCTGCTCCACCCGTGTGGAGAATGCATCCCAGTCCCCAGACTGCGCCAGTCCTGGAAAACACAGCCAGCTCCAGTCGTGGCTGGCAAAAAACCTCCCCCAAAATCAAAAAATTTGCACCAAAAGTCCAGCTTCACAGTAATTGTTGCAACTGAGCATCCACTGCTGGGATGCAGGTGGGGATCTGCCCCCAAGATCAATTTTCTCCATCAGGATTTGGATTTTTTTCTCCAATTTGTGTCATTCTCCAGAAGACCTGTTTTGTTAGGTGAGAAATACAAGAGAACTGAACAACTCCAAAACTGTGCTGTGGCATTTGAGTAAAGCTCAAGAGATCAGATCCAAGAACTAATCTGCATCTGATGCATTGTGCTTAGAATTAATTTCTACTTAATTACTATTATTAAAGTAAAACAACCTTCCAAAATGTTTCTTCTGAAACATTACCAATATTTCACCACAGAAATCTCCAGCTACTCATAATTACAAAAACTGAACTTTGGGAATTCAAATCCTGAACTTCAAGAGGGGGAGATAATGTAAGAAGCTGCTGTTACTGCCAAGCCTGCTCAGAAGGACTTCTGGCCACAAATGTGGGTAGACTGGATCATGTTTTGCATTACCAAAATCTCTGACCATAGGCTGATGTTATGTAGTCTAAACTCTCATCGTCATCCTTTTCTCTGCCCACTGTGCTTGCCACAAGTCCCATTCTTCTCCTCTGATCTGTTTATTTCCAGATACAGAAGTGCAAACTCATCACAACCTGTTGCTCCTCGTGCTGCTGTTTGCCAAGCAGATAGGAACTTGGTTTCCCTTCCATGTGCACAAGATCAGGAGAAAAAGTCAGTTTTAGCCTATTCTTCTGAAATCCACTTTTGGTTGGACTGTCCATGTTGCCAAACTCTTCCCTTAACCCTCCAGGTAGGGCCAAGGACAGCTGAAGCAAGGACAGGATGCAAACTCGGTGCTGCCCAGCATGGCAGAGTTATGGCACAGAGATGGGGGAGCATGTCCTCAACAACTGAATGCTTCAACATGAGAAAACAGGGTGGTGCTGGTTCCATGGCTCTTTGTGAAACCCTCACCCAGGAAGGGAAAGAGAATTCTGAGTCAAGCTTGTCCCACCTCTGCACTAAGGCAGTAACAGAAAGAGGGTAAGACAACTGCAAAAATCCCAGAAATGCAGAAGTGAGGGCTGGTTCCTGTGCCCTTCATCCCATTGACACAAGGACAGCCCATTCCCAGTGAATAACAAGTCTCTTGAGGACACATTAACAAGAAGATCCCATGGGACAGCACTGCACAGAGGGAGCAAGAGGCCTCCAGCTCTGCAGGCAGGGAGCCACTCTCCATATTTCAGCTGCAATTCCATTATGCAGAGCTAAGTGGCTGGGAATAAACATCCGTCATCCCTGCGTGATAAGTGATGCTTGCTAGTATGGAGGGTGACAGAAATCTATATCACATCAATGTACTATTAATACTGCATTAAGCATATAGAGTTTGGTCCCCTCGTTGCAGCACGGCAATGGGTATCGGCATGTCCTCGACCCAGGCAGCATCCAAGAGCACAGAGATGCTTGCAGGAGGAAGGAAGGAGAAAAGCTTCATGGTGGAGAGGGAAAATTCTTGCTGAAGATGTTGCTCTAGCAACAGCTCAGTTCAAAGGAGAGATGCTGGGTGTCACAGAACACCTTTGCTCACAGCTGGGCAGCAGCTCTGGGGGAGGTGGTGGCAGGAGTTTGCATCTGTACAGGCTCAGCTGGGCACCGAGGCACTGCCCAGCCCAGAGGAGCTCTCTTTAGAAGTGACAACAAACGGAGAAGAGTTTGTGTCCAAGCTCTGCACAGAGGGAGAGAAAAGCCCTCCGGCATGACAACCACAGGGAGAACAGGGGCAACAAATATTCTCCAGCCCAGGCTTATGTCGAGTAGAGCACATCAGATCAAACAAACCCCTTACAGCAAAAGCTCCCCAAAGCATGGTTAATTTAATAGGTGAATTATGAAACTTTCCAGCCTCAAGAAAAGCCACCAGTGAAGTCAGAAGTTTTGACCAAGTTAAGGCCTGGGGACTAAAATACAAAACACACACCAAATTCCACTCTGCTGAGGGGTCAAGGGCTGGGTTTTGTCCCATGAATGACAAAGAAATCTAAAAAAATTACGGTTTTCAACCTGCAAGCACCCAGCTGTAGTTTGCCTCTTATTATTCTCCAAAGGGAATACCAGCGTTGTGGGGTTTGGTTTCAGCCCCACTGCCTTGTAGTCCTGGAAAACCTGGAGCATTCCCTCCTGTGGCACCCTTCACAGGAGAAGCACCTCCAGATGCCACCCCAAGCATCTCTGTGAACCTTTCAGATCCTACTCAAACAGCCCCTTGAAGCTCTGAGGTCAAATCCTTGCTGTGAGTGACTTCCCCTGCAAGCCACCCAGCTCTGACAAGTCCCACAGGGCAAAGGCTCAGAGCAAAACTTAACCCTTTGAGGTTTAAGCTCTGCTACCGCACAGCCTCAACAGCACCCACGTCTTGCAATGGTCGGCATGCAGATTAAAGAGATTTGAGACAGCACAGGAGGGAAATGAAGGAAAAGTAAAGTGGAGGAGACCTCCCTCCCAAGATATCAGAGTTTGTAAATCATTGAGATGAGGTGCTATAAGAAATGTAAAATATATAATTAACAGCACAGAGAAACCATGCTACATTCAGCTTCTCCACTCCTGCCTAATCACCGCCCTCCTCCTCCCCTCTCTACAAACATACCAAATTTAGCACATTAAAATGAAAATCAAGGGGAAAGCCAGGCACGTTCTTTGGGTACAGACCATCGCTCTGGCAAGTGAAGGACGGTGCTAAGGGCTTGGGCACAAGCCAGCAGGACCCATGAGGGTACACACTGGGGGCTGCCTGAGGGATACCTCCATGGAAGCAGCAGCTGCAGCTCCCCTTCCCCTGATGGAGCAATGGAGGCCAGGAGCAGCATGCTCCTGCTGAGCACTTAATGCCACACAGCTTCCCACAGGTTGGGAGATGGGCCTTCTCCCTGTTTGCAGGGGCTGAGTTCTGTCTCCTGCACCCATTAGTCAGCAGCAGCCAAAGGAAGAGCAGATGTGACATTAGCACAGCACTCCCTGCTTCTGGCTGGGCCACAGAGATAGCCCAAGCTGAGGGCTTTTCACCTTTTGTTTTGCAGGATTTTTATTTTTCCAGTTCTACCTGGAACCAAGGCACACCAAAAGGAGGTGCAATAGCAAGAGAGGAATGTTACCCAAACCTCCTGCACTGCTCAGCTTGCATCTCAGAGCTGGTAAGAGGCCTGGGAGAGCTCAGCTACTGCCTATGAGCCGCATGCTGGGAAAGGCTGCATCCCACCACTCGTGTGGGAAGTGGTGCAGGACTCCCAGAAAAGCATCCTTTTACACAGCACTTTTCTTTTATGCTCAGAATTTAGAAACACAAGGTGGAGAGGACCACTTGATCACCTCCTGCTAGTCTAATGAGCCCAGTTCATGACACAAATTTATACAGGAAAGATGCAGAAGTTTTACAGAAGCCCATATAAACAAGACATCCAACATCTAAAATTCCTGGAGACAAAGCTCCAGGCATCTGCCACACCTATGCCCATGTATCCTGAGCTTCCCCCTGGCCCTTTGGGGAGCCAAAGAGGCAGCCCTATGACTGGGAAACTGCTGGAGGAGGAAGGGGAGGCAGGTCCTTTCCCCAGCCAAGCAGGTGTCACATCCATCCCCATGCTCCCAGGCGGCTCTTGCTCACACCTGGGACCTCATGCTTGGAGCTGATGAGGAAGAGCCCGGCTTGGAATGGCACTTTCAGGCAGGGGGGGGAAGGTGACGGGTGGGTGGCGGAGGGAGGGTGAAGGGAGGTGAAGGTGAGAGTGGAAAGTCTCTTCTGGAAGCATCTACATGTATGTCGTGATTTCTGAGACCTGAGATTCACTTTGGTTTCTGGACCATACACCAAGACCCACTCTCCTCAAAAACCTCCTTCTCTTCTTCCTCATCCTCTTAACCTCTTCCTCCTTGCCCTCCTTCCCCCATCCCCCAGCCCATCCCTCAACCCTGGCGGGGGCTGCTGCGGGGTGGGCACTCACACGTGTCTGGCTTGTGGCAGTTGTGACCTTGCCGGAAGTACTGGGGGTTCTCGATGACGGGGATGCGGGTCATGCCGATCACCACCGTGTCCGGGCCAGCGTCCAGCGACGAGGGCGTCGTGATGCCGTGGTTGATGTGGTGGAGAGGACTGGCTGAATCCTCCTCTCCGCTGATCACTGCCACGGGACCTGCAAACAGCACGCACATCCGTCAGGGACAACAGAGGACGGGACCGGCGGGGCCTGTTGGTCGCATGCTCATGGGTTGCTGCAGGTTGGCAGTGGATCACCACCAGCCTGTCCTAGCATTCTTGCCAGATGTCCCATCCCCAGGCTTAGATTCTCTGGGTAGCTCCCAGGGTAGTGAAGACATCTCAAGTTTTCCTTCCTGACTTTGAGGTACCACTAACAATCCTGAAGGGTTAAGCAGCTACAGGTGCACATCACACACGAGATCATCACTACATCAATCGCCACATCAGAGGCAAGTCATGCAGAAAGTCCTCTCCTAGGACTGTCATGAGAGAGCAGTTGCTGTGGTGCCTGTACGCTCTAGCATCATGAGCTTGGCAGAAATCATAACCAGGCTTAGACTGGAGAAACATCACCCTCCAAGAGTTAGTGCGCCTCATATCCGTATTTGTGATATGTCTGTTGCCCAGTGTGTTGCCCACCTTTTTGCCCTCCTGCAGCTTCACTTGGGCAAATTCACTGAGCCTACAGGGACCCACAGTGTACTGGAGCAGACCCTGATCAGCTCAGGCTCATTCCCACCACCACCACCACCACAAATGGCAGTATCTTCCCCTTACCCTCGTGACCCCCAAATTTCACAGCACCATCAGACAGGCAACAAAATGAAGCAAAGTTGTCAGGCATGCAAGATGGGAAGGCTTCTATCGCTTCTATTTTATTTTGTGTTTAAACGCTCTAATACCTATTGCAGCCATTCTTGCTGCATTGGTGTTGGACAAGGTAGGGACCACACTGAAATCTTCCATAAGACCTTTTTAATATTTTGACATGGGAAGAAAATCCATACTCAAAAATTGACACTCCTTTTCTCCTGTCTGGATGTTACCAGGGACTACCAGAAGCTCAAGTAGCAGAGATGATGCACTTAGGCTTTGAACTTATTCAGAGAAGCCAGCCTTTCACCTACGTTGCATAAAAAATGCTCATCTCCCATCAGTAATCTGCTTCTAATTGCACAATTACTTTATTATGTAGCACTGGCAACAAAGACGGGAGTCTTCAAGCCATTTTACTCTCCAGAGCTACTGGGAGGACGAGGCAAACAGCAGCTCCATGCAGCCATTCTGCCTGCCTTAATCTAGTCTAAGGGCTGCTCATTTTTGGAGCTTCAAGTATTGTTTGTTCTTCCAAGTGGGATATAATAAAGTTACTGTGTAATTAGCAGAGTCTTAGCAGCTGTGACAGGTGTTTTAGTCACAAGGAGAAAAATTCTTTCCCTTTACTGTGAATTCCTTCTGGCAGGTTCTGGTTTTTTTAACGTTACTCCCCGGGCCCGCGTGACTTTCCAGCTCATGAGGTGCAAAGGCAAAATTCAGCTCTTGATGCAAGGTGCCTTTGTTGGGACTACACACAGTGTACTTCTCCAAATACAAAAAGCAAAGGGGCAATTTTGGTTCGAATGACTTTTGTTCCTTCTTGATGTCAATTCATTGCAGGCAAACGAGGATGACTCAGTTTTGCATGATGTGCACATTCCTTCAGCCACACCCTGCACTGCTGGCCGGCCCAGCTGTGGTGGGAAGGGGAGAACTCTGCATTTCAAGGGGCCGTTCAAAAAAAAAAAAAATCATAAAAATATCAGCTGGTATAGACTGGTGTAAATAATCTGAGGGAAGACCATACAGATCTCCCTTGCAGTGGAAGAGGCTATTGAGGGCTTACTGCTTTCCTTAAGAAGACAAGGTGTTGCTCCAAAGGACAGCACCTCATCGGGCAAGGGGATGTGAAAGGCCTCTCTGGTGAAAGACAGTCAGGCTGGATGAGGCTGTGAGCAGACTGGTCTCATGGAATGTGTGCCTGTCCATGGCAGGAAGGTTGGACTAGCTGATCTTAAAGTCCCTATCCAACTCAAACCACTCTGTGTTTCTGTGTGAAGGAAGTTTTCATTGCCCTCTGAGTGCAGAAATCACACCTTTGTGACAAGGAGCAAAGAGGATGTAACCAACCGTGGTACAAACACCAGGCTGACACAGACCCTGCTGAGGGGACTCTGAGACCGTGCCTCTCAGGGACTCACAAAGTCCTGCCAGCATTTGACCCTTGCTGTTCTTGCTTGCTCAGCACCTCCTCCTTTTTAGGGAACACAGATCATGGCAGTGTCCCTCTACCACAGGCAGGTTAAAAGGACGTGGCTACATCTAAAAGAGCAAGGGACAACCCAGGAGCTTGAGTACTTGTGAAAATAAGCATAGCAAGCATCTATTAGCCAATGTTCTCGTGGCCATTTCCCTGACAATAAACAGACCCAGAGTTTGACCTTCTTTACACTCCACAGGGTTGTTTCTTTCCTGTGGTTTACTTCTTAGGAGGACTTTCTTCATGAATTATCTCAGTTTCATGCCCCAAACATATCCAAGATCTTTGAGGCAAGACGTAACAGCTGCATTCCCATTCACCAATGAACATTGTGTCCCATGAATGGACTCAGCCTCTGAGTCATCCCGCTCAGGTTGATGTCACCAAGCTCAATCCATTTACAAGACCTACCAGCCCTCAAAATCCTCAGAGCTGAACTCTGATTCTCCATCTCAACCCCTTCACGATTCTGAAAAAGTGTGAAACCCCAAGAACTGCAAAGGCAGAGGCACCACAGGGAGAGCACAACTTGTAAAGCATGTTCTACCCTTAATAATCCAGGGTAGTTTACCAGGGACAGGGCAGTAATCCAGGGACAGTTTACTGCCTCCAACTGTACTTTCAGGTCTTGAAAAAAAACCAAAATAAATCACTTTCTCAAGAGTCCTAAGGAACACTTACAACAGATTCACTGCATTAGCCTTCCAGCTTGCCAAAATATTTCTGGTGATTGTAGGCACTGATATGACATGGCCTAGAATGTATGATTCATCCCATTATCCTCCAGAGGATATCATTTGAATTAAAGGCAATTTTCAGTTGAGGACTTCTCCAAGTTTCTCCTATTAGGATGTGGGGGTTTTGGGTGTGGTGGAGGAGTATAGAGGAGTATAAATCTGAGCAACATTAATTCCTACAGCCACAGTCATGCAATCTTTACCATGTTAATTCTCTCATTCCCATCTCTTCTGGCTGGTCACTGCTGAGAAACAGTTCCCTCTAAGCCCACGGCCCTTCTGTTGTCACTCTGAGAGTCAGACAAGTGCTGGACTCACTGTGCAAGCCTGAGACAAACTTTAAAAACATCGTGGATATCAAACAGCCACCAATCACTTTTATAGGCATGACTATTGCCCTGACTCAAAATATACTCTGCCATTAGCAATTCCTGGAAAAAAGCAGCTACCTAGACTTCAAATTTTTTAATCTATCTTGGCAATAGCATATATTTTTTTCTTTTAAGTAGGCAAAGATGTTCAGTTTTCTGATGTATAGTGCTGATGAAGGGCTTTATTTGGAAGAATTCTCACTGGTTTCACCAGTGCATTTTCTAGGTAAGGTTAAAGGAAAACAATGAAGCAGGAAAAAAAAAAGAGAGTACAGATTTTAGAGATTTAGGTTTACCTTCCATTTGACAGTGAAATATGCAGAGAGAGATAGAAAATAAGACAGTTTGTACAGTAAAAATGTATAATAGTAGACAAAGGGTAGCTTGGAGTAATTACTAACATACCATCCCGTGATTTTATAACATTATATAAAATATTTCAGAGCTTTTCAGAACAGTGATGCAATAGCTGTTTCTATGTATAACTCAGCCTGTGTTATGGACAAATGTACTGTGGATATTAACTATAAAAAGGGTCTATTTGTTAAAACTTTAAGAAGCCCATGTCCATTCTGAGCATTGAACCTGCTGTTTGTTACAGCTGTACTCTGAAAGGCTGTCCCCTGGCTGTCCTTCCTTCCAAGCAGGGCTCTCACCAGCCACACTGTCTGCGAGGACAGAGCTGAGCTGTTTTCCATGCTAACTCCATGCAGTTTTCCTGACAAGGAAACAATACCAGCAGCAGTGATGGAGACACTCCATCACTCCTTTTCCTGTGAGGAAAGGCTGGGGAGATGTTAGGGCTGCCCAGGGTTACCCCTGAGTGAAGAAGCAGCCACTGCTCCAGCCCAGCACTGCAGCCATTGCCAACCTGCCCCTTCACAGCACCAGTGGGAGAGTCAGCCACAACAACCTGGAAATCTGGACCAAATTCATCTGGTGTTCACCAAAGAAGCAAAAGACAGCCTGGAAATGTTGCTTTTGGAAACGTCACAAGCAGCAATTCTGTTCTCTCTTCCCTCCCACATCTCCTCTACAGCCAACTCCTCTTTCCTGAGAAAGACACCTCGCTCAAACACCACCATTCCCAGCCTCATCTCCACCCTCTGTTCTCCCCCAGCCTCCCAGTCAGGCTACACTCCACCCATCCATCCACCCACCTGTCCATCCATCCATCCGTCCGTCCACCTGTCCATCCATCCATCCATCCAAGCAATGTTCCAAGTCTTCTCACTCTGCATCCACCCTGATACTATCATCTCTGAAAACACTCCTCCAGATTCCCCCAAAATCTCTGCTTTTCAGAAAATCTCTCATTCTCTGTTCAGCACTGTTCCCTGTGGCTAAACTAGAATTTGGCTTGGTGTTTACCTTCACCTCCCTGTTTATCTGGAAGGTCTGTGAATAAGATATAGCTTTCAGTCCATTTCTGTGAATTGCCTAGTTCATTCACAGTGTTATACAGGCAGCTTGTTACTCATGAAAAATAAAGCAAATAATAATAGTAATAAATAGCTTAGGGACCCCTGTTTGCACAATCATATCATAGTGGGAAATTATTTATCAAGGCTAAGAGCTATACTTTATGATAAAACAGGCTCAGGAATATAGGGTACTGTATAAGTAACCATAGATTAGAGAAGATAATGGTCACTTCTCACACATCTATAACAGAATGAATGCTCCAAGGCAAACAGGTGAAGAAACAACAAAAAACTCCAGCTTGGCATTACAATAACCTCTGCAAAGCAACAAAAGCGGCTGAAGGTGAAGAAAACATGACCTCTAAGAGAAAATTGAAAGAATTATGCTTTGTGTTCAGAGAAGACTGAAGGGACACATGATAACAGCCTTCAAATATGTAAAAGGTTGCAGAAAAGAGAAATATAATAGCTGTTCTCCACGTCCACTGGGGATAAAACAAGAAATAATAGGTTTAAATTGCACTGAGGGAGATTAGAGTTTGAATGTTCTCCCTGATGCCTCACGGTACGGCTGGCTGAGCACTGGAACAGATAACCCAGAGATGCTGTGGGGGTTCAGCCACTGCCAGGCTGGGAAGGGAAAGGTTAAAGAAACTTCTTTCAAGGACAGCTTAGCTACAGGGAGTGATGCTGCTCAGAGCCCTCACAGGCTACAGCGCTTTTTACCTGGAGCCAGAGCCCTCAGCATTTTCCCATTCTGATGCTTCCAAAGAAACTTCCAGGAGGGACATCTCCAGTGCTGCAGACCAGTTTGGGCAGCATCAGAGGCACTGTGACTGTAGCACTGGGACAGGATAGGGCCATGGCCTCCAGCATGGTTTCAGAAAGGACAACTCCCTGCACATCCTAGGCCAAGTGCTCAGGACAGAAACCGAATTTGCTGAGGCAGAGAAGAGTGAGGCAAGTGCTCAGTGCCACAGGGCAATCCCCTCTCTCCACCCACACCTCTGGGAGCTGTCGTGCAGAACAGCATTTTTTGATCAAAAATGATCACTTCAAGAGCTAATTGTGCCATCTCCACTTTCCTTTGTAATATAAAGGAGCCATATAATTAACCTACTTAATTAGGGACTGTATATGACCCATAACTAGGAAAAAAAAAAAGCTCTAATAAATTGGGTCACCATGCATTGTATAGCAAGTGCTGAAGCAGACCTCATTAAATTCCAATATATAGTATATAAAATCCCGTCCTTCTCTGACTCCAAACCCCTGTTGGCACTTCCATATTTCCCCAATCATAATCTTAAATTCTGTTCTTCAAAAGGTCATATCACCAACTGGCAAATAGATAATTCCAAGGCTACATCTCTCAGCCCAGCTTTACAACTCAGAGCTATACACACACACACACAAACAAGGGTAAAAATAACCTCAAACTTCAGCTTATCAGGAAAACAAACAAGTTTAAAAAGAAACTTAAAAAAATTACCAACCTTTTGTTGGAGCTGAAATCAACCCACACCCCAGGGCTGATCTCTGCACTAGCAATGAAGGGAACTGAAACTCATAAAAGAATAAGCGAAAGCACAATAAATACAATTAAAAATCCAGCCATGCTCAGAGCAAGATTGCATTTACTGTCTCATAAGAGAGAGCCTCGTCCTTTCAGGCAAACAAAAGAAAATCAATTTCTTAATTTTTATTGACAGTTGTGGGCATGGGGCCAAGGCAGCGCTTGGTGCCTACGCGGGGCCCGTATGGAGCCAATCTGCCAGGGCTCCAGCTTGTTCTCTGCCCTCCTACGATGGGAAGCAGCCACTTCTCATCCCCAGAGTTACCAATCCCAACCACAGGGTGGTCTATCATGTGGCACCTCTTCCCCTGAGTCACAGCAGACCCCTCACTTGTATAAAACAATGGGCTTTATCCAGACCTCCCTCCTAATTCCAGCACTCGGTGCTTTCATCGTTGCTATCACCTCAAGTGTGTCCAAGCAGCATTTCCCACATCTATACAGCTCAATTCCATCTCCATGTCCAAAATTCACCCCAAGCTATCCCTGCATCATGCCAATGGACCTGGAGGGCATTGCTGCAGAGGCTGGCTGGAACAGCACAGCCCCTGCTCGAACACCACTGTGGTGGCTGAGGATCTTCCAAAGGTGCCAGTCCCTTCTCTGCCATAGGCCACGGCACACAGACTCTTCCATCAGCTTTTGGGGGAACAGTACGTATGAAAAATCAAATCCTTGTGCTTTTCAGGCAGATGGAGACATCAAGACCACAAATCTGAACTCTTAAAAGGGTGTACTCCAAATCCTCAGCTTCCAGCCCCTCCAGTAAAAAAGGCAGGAGCAAAGAGCAATCCCTTTTCCCTTCTCAACAGCATAATGGGTTTGAGATCCTGATGATCTTGAGGAAATGAAGATCCCTTTGAACTTTAAGGTAAAAGGAAGGGATAGCCTGGGATCTCTGCACTCACCACTACTTGGGTTGGACACTTGTCTCTTCCTCCACTTGCCCCTTCCAGCCACTTATATATTGCAAAAACATTATCATATAAAAAAAAAAAAAAAAAAGCTGCCAGATCCGTTGTCAGTGGGCGATCTTTACATAGGCAATCTTTAAAGCACTTTCTTTCCTGATGCAACACTGCCAAAATAGTGCCATTTACAGAAGCCCCTTTCCATCTTTACATGTTGACATTTCCTTCTCTCTGATTTTTTCAGCTGATTGCAACAGGGAGAAGGCAGCTCTTGTTGCAAATGGGGGTGCATCAGGGCAGAGGGGCTGCAGCAGCCCTGTGCATCCCCCTTCCACCCTTTCCAGCCTCCAGCCATCCTGGAAGTCCTCCTTGGAGCATCACTCCATCTGTTGTAGAGGATGTCCAAACCTCCCTCACTCCTCCCATGTCCTTCCCTCACCCACTCCTTCTCAAGTTTATTTATTGAGCTTAGACACCAATCCTATAAGCACTCACACTCAGGAATGGAAACATTAAGATCAAATCATATAAAATATAAAGTCAATGCATATGACGGCACGAATGCATAAATCCAGCAGAACAAGAAACAGAAAATGCTTACAGTAAAAATGGTAATACAATCTGATAATTAAAAAGGGTGGGATCTGACAAGCCAGAGCCATGCATAACAGCAAAGACAGCCAGCGCTCACAGGAAGGCAAAGTAGGAATTTTTACATCTAGGCTTAAACTCCAGCCCAGTGTTACCAAACATCTTCAACTCAGAAAGTGTCTGACCAGCAAAGCAACTGCCAACAGGCCACAGGATAACCAGAAGAGTATTTTAGAACCCACAATGCAAGGATTTGTTGATGCCTGAGGGATTGACAAGCCAATACCTACTCCCATGCTATAACATATGGGTACTGGGAAGTTGGTTCATTTGCCAAGAGAAAAAGGTTTTCACTGCTGAGATCAGGTGAAACAATTAGCAAATAGTGCAGGCAACAGGAGAGGAAGAAAAGCGTGTTTTATTCAATTGTCACTGCAGGGAGGGAGATAGTGTTTAGTCTGGCAATGTTAGTGCTGGCATTCAGACCATACCCAGTCACCTTCCACCATTCCTCCTACCTATCTTCTCCCATTTGCTGGTAACAAGCTGTTTTTTCCACTGCTGGGCATGCATGTTCCCTGCGGGTTGTGAGGAGGAGCCAGCTGCAAACCAACCATTCATTCTTGCAGAGAAACTTCCTGTGATGGCATCTTGGCATGGCAGAGGTAGCAGAGAAACACACCTGGATAAGGCAGGAGGAGTGAGCAGGGACACCAGGAATGCAGCATCTGTGTGTGGCCCCCATCCCTGTGTGGCCCTGCTGCAGCCCTTCTGCCCCAGCCCCAAGGTCAAGGTCCAGGAAGGGTTGGTGAGGCAGGATGGGTGGCTGCTGGGTACTGGACACGCTACAGTACATCAAAAAAATCCCTGTTACCTTATCTTCAATGCACAAGGCCATCATTTCCATCTCTCTCTAAGGGATCAGCTCCATTTGAAGACAAAACCTCATTTCCTGCCCCCAAGTCTCTATCTCAGTCCCCTCAGCTCCTGAAATGAGTAACAACCTGCCTGCCCCAAATCACCACCTTATTGCCATTCACCTTTCTCCCCTCTTTGCTCCTCTTGACTAGATTTGCTTCTTTTTTTTATTTTTTTTTCCAAGCAAAGTCACCAAGCTGTCACCTCAGGGGCACCTTGAACTCCAGAGCAAAACAGGTTTTACAAGGCAGGAGCCAGGCAGTGGCTGGGCAACAGCCTCACCAGTGTCTATTAATCTCTTGGCTCACTCATCCCTATCACAGACACACCGTAAAAATGATATAAGCATTTCATTTGAACGGCGCAGCAGAGAGATTGGGAAGAGCATGGGGCCAATTGATTTCCAGTATGTCTGCTCTTTACCTCCAGGTATAAATACAACAGCAAAATCAATCGGAATAACATCATATCAGCTTTCTAATCTCTTCTGTTCACAAGACACGCTTTATATACTGCAGCATTTCCTACAGCTTCTCTACAGGAGGCTCCAGCACCTCAGCACCCCTCAAGCTCCGCATGTGCAGCCGCTTCCTTGCTCCTGGCCCCTCCTGTGACAAGCTTCTGGGGTGGCAGGTCCAAAGCACAGATCTCCCTCCCCCTGCTCTGTGTGAGAGGTGTCAAGAGGCGTCCAAGAGAAATGCACCGTGGCTGTGCAGAGCAGCGCTCACTGGCGCCTGGGTTACGTTTGCACCGGTGAGAAGGGAGATGCTCGCCTGCTCACACCCCGTCGCAATGGATGGCGGCTCCCTGGACACTGATGGGCAGCCAGGCACGCCCAGACCCACTGACACAGGGACACGAGAAAGGCAGCAGCAGTATCTGCTTTCCCCACACCCTCTGGACCCCATGGCCGCATTTACCACACGTGGCCCTGGTGGCATTTCACCTCCTCATCAGCATCCAGAGGGACACCACACAAAGACCCAAGCCTGAAGCAGGGCTGCCTGCTCCGCACTGAGCAGACACATTTTCTTTCTGCATTTCCAATTTATCATCAGCCTAAGGCTTTTTATCCTCTCTCCTGGCCTCCAGCCACCAAAGAGGGGGACTGTGGCAAACTGATAAACACTCCCCCCAAGCCTTTGCTTGGGTGAAAATGCAAATTCACCATGAGAATGAGGAAAGGGATGCCTGATGAGGCGTCAAGGGTGATGCTTAGCACCAAAGTGATGCTTTGCCCCACCTCAAACCAGACTTCGACTGAACAGGTGCCAGATGGAGAGGAAATGAGAAGTGGTTTAACCATAGAATCATAGAATGTCTTGGGTTGGAAGGGATTTTAAAGATCATCTACTTCTGACCTCCTGCCACGGGCAGGGATACCTTCCACTAGACAAGTTGCTAAGGGTCCATTTATCCTGGCCTTCAACACTTCCAGGGATAAGGACAAGCTACACCTCCATCTATTCTGCAATTCAGAGGGCAAAAAACATACACACGGTGTGCATTGAGGCTGTGGCAGCTGCATCACCTTCAACACTGTGGCCAGCATTGGGTGAAAGCTTTGGGATGTGTTATCTAACCCACTCAGTGTGGAGCTCTCTTAGCACAAGAGGGCCCCCAGTGATATTTGGCAATGGGGCCACTGGCAGCTCCACCATCAGCATGTCCAGCCTGGTGCTGGATCACTGACCTGAGCCAAGAGTGTGATGCTGCAGTAGCCTGACCATGTGCCAGGAAATCCTTAAAACAGTGAGAATCACTGAAGGCCCGAAAGTCAACAGCTGGGACCACTATTGCCCTCCTGCCTGAGGCTTTTCCTGACCTTTGCAGAGACTGATGCCCAGTGCTGCTTAATAAACACCATCCATGAAGCAAAATCCCTGCCAGCAGCAGCTCTGCAGCACAAGCCAGGGCAGCAGAATACACTTCCCACCAGCCAGGACCAGTGCAGGCTGAGGACAAGCATTAGGCGTGTTTCTCATTAGCTCTGAGTCCACCAGCCGCCTCCATCCCCCTCCCACCACTTCCCTTCCCATGCCTTGGCCGCTGCAAAATCAGTCCTGGGTCATCTTGATCCACTTGGAAAGCTTAGCCGCCATGAGAGCAAACTGCTTGTCCTCTGGCTGCAATCTCTTACTGAAATTAGTGCCAATGGAAGTGTCACTATCAATTTCATAATGTTATTGGATAAATGTAAAACTGGGCCAAGTCCCATATTCCTGACGGCCCATCAAAGAGGTGGGGATTATGGGTAAGGAGACAGGCAGCCCTGGCAGGAAAGGCAAAGGCTCCAGATCAATTAGCCTGACAAGGCTATCTTGCAGCCACATCACCTCGTGCTGACACCAGCGCCTTCTCCCTGGAGCCCAGCTGCCCCTGCACCAAGAAGCTTTATTTTCTCCAGTGGTAACTGGAGTCCCTCCAAGCCCAGGGAGCTGCGCATCCCCTCTCCAAATATCCAGTTTATGGGACTCTCAAGACACTGGGGGATTTTGTGGTCATAAAACCATTAATTTTCAGACCTCCTTATTTTGGTTCAATATTCTGTCAAGCTAAAAAAAAATTAAAAATCATCCACTAAACAAAAAAGTGCCTTACTCTGCATTGCTCAGAGGTTTCAAATGGAAGGAGTGATCAAAATGTAAAGTACCTGGCACAACACATGTTTTGTCTTTGCTGTGTGTTTTTTTCTTCTTGGTTTTCTTTCAAGATCCTGCTTGGACCATGAAAATAAACTGGTCAGTACCATCTGGTTCTCATGCAGTAATTAATAGTGCTTGTAATTTTTCAAGCAAAAATAGTCTTTAGTTGCAGCTTTTTTATCAACTTTTGACCTTTTTGTTTTGAAATGGAATTTTTATGAAAACATCGAGCAGCCATCAAGGCTGCAGATGCCAATGAGTTCACTTCCAGCAGACACCTCATGTGTCCAGTCCCTGCCAGCAAGCAGGCGGCTGCATTTACTCAGGGTGCGAATTTGCAGACCCAAGTTTAAAATCAGACTTAGGATGTTTGCTTTCAGGCCAGAAGATAAACCCTTACATGGTCAAAAAATAATAAAAAATCCTTGCAATCATAGTTTGCCTCAGTTCATGCATGAGGGCAATAAAAATCTAAAACTTAGGCTTTTCAAAAAGAAAATGCACTTTTTTTTTCCCTCCACAGCCCTCCTTGAGATGATCTCCAGCAGTGATATCAGTCTCCCAGATTTATTCTATCCCAAGATAAATAGTGCATTGCTTACAGAATCAAAACCTATTTAACTTGTATAATGGTTTAAATCCCGAATCTGCTCCCGTAATATTATGAGACTCTTCTGGAATATGAAATCCATGTCAGAAGTATCCATGAACAAATAAACAAATCCTTTTTCCTTCATGCTGAACAACTGGGAGAGGAAGCAAGACTGAGGTTTGGGTAGCTCTGGCTCTCCCTAGCCCACGATGCTCACATCAGTAACAGTGTTGGGTGTGTTAAGCTTTGCTACAAGGCCCAGAATCAACAAGAAATGAGTTTTGGAGGTCTTTACAAAAACTTTTGTAGACTTAAAGAGTAGAGGGAAGCCCTTAACATTCTCCAGGTAGAACTGATGGGAAAGGAACCAATACTTTTTGGCTCAACTAATACCAACTGCTGCATCGATGTACTGATGTTTTCCAGGATGTCATGCCTTTCTCCAAAATTTATAGCCCTTGGTCATAAAGGTGATGGTTTTGTTTAAAAGTCACAGAAGTAGTCCCTGGAGAAAGGCTCTGAAATCAGAGCTTTCTGGGGGCTGACAGCTCATTTGTAAAGTGTCGCAGTTTTGGGGTTTCCACTGGCCTTGCTGGGACCCTCATTAGTTTTGAGAGAGATTCTGTGAACAGGGAGATAAAATAAGCAAGGGATAAAAGGTTGGGGGATGTGGAGAAGGATATAAAACAGCTCCTCACTCAGAGAACTTGCCGCATTGTCGATCCACCAGCCCAAACAACCCCTCTAATAAATTAGAGAGCGATTCATTGAAATGGCTTCC
The DNA here is from genome assembly GCA_013390105.1 of Tichodroma muraria. Classification (NCBI taxonomy): domain Eukaryota; kingdom Metazoa; phylum Chordata; class Aves; order Passeriformes; family Sittidae; genus Tichodroma; species Tichodroma muraria. The sequence goes on along the minus strand of WAAG01015783.1, from coordinate 55,579 downwards.
TCTGTCCCCACACTGACAGTTAATCTGTAATTCAGATAGATCAGTCAGAAGGCAAGAGTCCAGAATACAAAATAATTAATTCCTCCAAGGTCTGGAGATATTTCCCTTTCTAAAGAGCACAACACACTCCCCTCCTCGCTGGGGAGCTCCAGGCATGGACGTGGATCCTGTTGGAGGTCAGTGAGGAACACTACATGCATTTCAATACAGATGCTCACAAATGCACCACCTGTCACCTCAGCGCTGGGCTGGCAGTCCTGGGGTGGGACTTGTCCCATAGACCTTGCAAGGAGCTTGCCCTGTATCTCCCAGTGCCTTCCCCCTCCCTCAGTGCCCAGCCAGAAACTCTTGGCCTCTTGCCCCACACACTAATGCTTTTCAAGACCCATTTTTCTGCATCAAGAGTATAAATCATCAATTAAAAGAAATAGAAATGCAGCATCTACTGATTCTGGCTGATAAAAAAGCAGCTAGTGCTCAGAGTGAGTGTGGAGGTTGGGGCAGAGCACATCTCTCCTCCCAGCTTTCCTGAGAGGAGTCACTCCCAGATCCACCTCTGTCCTCTACAACATCAGGAGATAAACTGGACAGTGGCCTCTGGCTGGAAGACACCAGTGAAACAGAGTGGCTTGGGAAAAGAAACAAAGGGTGGGAGTCAACCACATGGACATGCTGCAGTGGGTGGCTGGGGAATGGGGACAAGTCACATGAAGCCCCACGTGAGACCAGCAGCACCTGAATATGGTGCCAGCCCTGGAGGCAGGGCAATCAAAACAAACATTTTCCTTTTGCCAGGACAGAGGCACAAAGAAGGGGAAAAATGTTAAAAGGGACTTGAATGGATGCAAGATATTGGGTATCACAACACTCGTCACGGGCATGGTTGGCACAAGCAATAGCCTGGCAAAATTAAGTGACATTAAGGAAAGATCTTCACATTCAAATCTTTCTGATTCTGCTGATTCTTGCAGCCTCAGTCACCAGCTTTTAAAGCATGAGTGCATAAGAAGCACCACCAGCCAAATCCCTGTCTCCCTACACATATTTCACATCCTTCTCCCAAGCTATTTCATCAAAATCCCCAAGGGAGGTGGGAAGGAAGCTGCCTCACATTAGCCTGTGAGCCACGAGGGCAGAGAAAGATGGGGTGTTCTGCTTGTACCTCCATGACTAAGCGCTGTCTCCCTGCTCCACACTCCATGCCCCCAAAACACATCCCCTGCTCAACACCTTTGTAGCTCACAACAAGCGACACAACACATCCACACTGGGAAGCCAGGCCTGAAGACATGTGGAGGTCAAGTGACTTCTCCATCTGCACCACCAAAGGAGCAGAAAGGAGTGTGATAAACAGCATCCTCACCCACAGCGTGGTAGTAGTGGGGGGTGGAAAAATAGAAATGTGATCTTGCACAAGGCTGGTGACTTTCTAATTGAGGGTAATACATGTCTACTGAGCACCAGACCAAGTGCTCCTTGTACAAAGCCTGCAGCATCCTGCAGCAGACCCTGCCAAACCCACTCCCAAATTCACCTGCTTGGAGGCAACCACGGGGCCCCACAGACTGTGGCTCAAGTGTGCAGACAGCGCAAGCAGGCAGCTGGAAGGCAGCACAAGGCAGGGAAAGCTGTAGTGGTAGGGGCTGCTGGACCACAACCAAGTCCCTTTCTAGAAGCAGCTATCAAGTCTCTGCAGAAGTGGTGGAATGGAGCCACTTTTCATCCTACCTCTCAAGGAAATCATCACTGCTGTTACGCAGACACAATTATGTCTCCAGAGCCTTTTAACTCAGCTCTTTAGAGATGAGTGGGTTGATAGAAATCTATTCACAGGACTGACATCGCTTGGCTGGGTAAGGACACTGCCACTGAGTCAGTGGCTGGGGAGGGATCACAAAATAAGACTGGTGATGGGGGAGTCCTAGGCAACGCCAAGGCAGCGTCTCCTGGGGGAGCTGCCTCTAGTCCCTTGACTACAAAGGCGAGGCCAATTTCTCATTTTATTCTTCTAGAACTTTCTTTCAAAGAAAAACAAAGTAATAATATTGGAAAGCTGCCAGCTTTCCTCTGGTTCGTGGGCTCCCCTTCTGGAGGGGTCACCACTCAGAGAGGGGCGGCTGCACGTGTGTGTCACAGGCAGCAGGGCGAAGCAGAGCAACATAAGGCTGTCTCTTCCCCAGCACCCCAACTCTCCAGGTAGCCCTAAACAGTGCCAGGATTTGAGCACATGGCAAATGGGAGCACAGGAACACAGGCTGGCCATCGGTCTCTCGGTCACCTTGCCAAATCTGAGTCCAGAGCAGAGGGATGCAGGAAGCTCTTACTGTGGGACCCTTGAACTGCATTGCAGAGCCCTCTCTGAGCCTGGCAGAGCGGCCGGGGGCTGCTTTATCATATCCGCCATCTGCTTGTTTGCTTTGCCATCCTCTGCTCCTCCTGGCTACGCTCACAGACTCCTACCTGTTCTCCAAAAGCTTTGCTGGGTCTCAGTAAACAAACCACAGGCAGGGACAAAAATAGGGAGGGGAAAGGCAAGGAAGGGGGGAAAAGGGAAGAGAATCAAAATTTAATTAAAGACACTTTTGCTTCAGGGCCTTAGAAAATTTACAAATTCATAAATCACTTAGTAAATGCCCTGAGCAGTTGCTATGCCAGGCTGCCTACCAGTCCCACCAGGAGGGTCATAAAGCACGAGCACAGAGCTCGGCAGCTCCCTCCTTCCACCTCCACCCTGCAACATCAGGCAACCTTGAGCAGCTTGTCAAGCCCATGACAAGTGTTTCTGCAACCAGGAGCTATCAATCTGCAGCCCCATTAGCAGCAGTGCAGGGAGCTGCTCTTTTCACCTGCAGCTGTGGCACAATGAGAGCTTGGAGAAGGGTGGGAAGTGGGAGGACAAAAGTCATGGCAAGATGGGACCAGAAGACCCCCCCAGGATATTTTGCTGGCAACACACAGTTCTTCAAAAGCACATTTTCTAATGTGAATGGCCAAAGGACCAGCGTAAACCAAGAGGCGGATGCAGAAGGATTTCCGCTGGCCACTGACTATCTGAGGGCATTACAGGGAAAACGCAACTTCTGGTAGCTCCCAAATAAATCAGCCCAGCCTTTTCTCCCACGGCTGAGAGGAATCTTCACCAGGGGATTCACCCATGCTGTCCAGCCTCAACCTACTTCTCACAAGGACTACAAAGATAGCGAGCATCTTCTGCCAAACAGAGGCAAGAGCAAGCTGCTTCCCCGCATTCCTCGTTCGGCACGCGGCGAGGAACAGACTGAACGTCCAGCACACGGGGGTGTTGCACAGCTCTGCTATATTTAACAAAGCTCTCAGAACAGTCTCTAGTAGTGTGATGAACTAACACATCTTTGCCAGTAGCCTATCAGAGGAAGGCTTGGAAAGACAGAATCAGGAGTATTTTTTACCCTTTACTCAGAGCTTTGAAGGTGGGAGTGGAGTCTTTTCTCAGCAGTGTGGTCAAGTCTTAGCCCTCCCTGCTAAGAAGCAGGTGATTGGTAAAATGATAAAACCTTGCTGGCTTTCCTTCAAGATGGGCATCAGTGGCTGAAAACTGAATTTTTATCACACAGGAAGAGACTGGGACATAACAAATTCATTTGCCAAGCTATATAATTGTTTAAATTTCAAACAGAGATATAACAAATAGGTTAAGAGAAGCTTTCAGAATCACTCCACCAACCACAGGCTATACTTTGAACTGTATCAGCTATTGGCCCATCTAGTAACATCTATTTTCCAAGAGACTGAGTCAAGTGGGATAGACCAGTGCTGGTCATACCAGGAATCTGGGGCAGATAAAGGGTCATTCTGGAAGAAAGGCAAAGACAGAACTGTGTTGAAGATGCATCACCCACCTTTGCCATTTCTAAAGATAAGCTGAACACTCAAGTCTTTCTAGGAAACTGCAAGAATCTCACATCTCCATTTAACCAACTACAGCGCTTTTGCTTCAGGTCATGAGTAGAACAAGAGCTGAAAACTGAGGGAGGAGTATCTAATGGGAAAACACTGGGAGGCAGCTAATTCTCCAGACCTCCCTAGTCAAATTCTCCAAATCATGGTTTGAAACACTCAGGACAAATATAGAATATTTGAAAAAAAATTCTTAACACCCTACAAAGGAAGGGTGTCAGCAGTTCACTCTGAGGTTTTGCTTTGTGTTTCTAGAGCATCTGCTCCAGGATGAAACCCTTGAGGAGGCAGAGGAGGCAGCACAACAGATGCCACGGCATCTCTGAATGCCTGAGCACTGGAGGGGCACAAACAGCTACTGGGGCTGGCTCACCCACAGCTCAGCTCCCTTTGTCCTGCTGGAACAGGAACCACAGGAGCTCAACCGGAGGCAGGTCTGAGTCAGGCTGCTTTCACAAATTGATTTTCATGATTTTATTAAGCTCTTTCTTCCAAGGCTGCTCTCCAACTTGAAGATGCAATATTTGGAAAGCTGCAGAGTATGGAGACTAGCACTCAAGCTTTCACAAGATAAAGGAGTAGCAGCTCACCATGCAAATGACTCCTCTGGCAGGAGCACCAGTGAAGAAGACAAAGAGTTCAGAGCAGGATCCAGGCCATCTAACTGATGTGTCTCCTGTTCTGCAAGAGCATCCTGATAAAATCCGTGTCTATGGACTGGTTGTGCATTCATCTGCCTGCAGAGTTATTTACAATATCAAAGTATGTACCTTTTTATTTATCTAAGTAGTCTCTCACTTCTTCTATTTCTCTTTCTGCAAAGCTATAATATTTATCTCTATTTTAAGACAATAGAACTAGTTTTTTCCACAAAATTCCCAAAGTAGGGCAGTTCCCAGGGGACATGGCTCCCTCCTCCTGTGTCCTTGCTGCAGTTCAGGGCAGTGGGGGTGGTGGGGTGGGGTGGGATGGGGATGGAGATGGGACATGTGCCCACAGGGCAGCAGTGGCTGTGGGAAGGTGGGCAGGCAGGAGGACTCATCCCTGTGTGCGTGAGGATGTGTGTGACAGCAGGCAGGGCTCCGGCTTAGAAGTGTGGAAAATGCTGCCACAGGGTATTTCTTTTTCTGTGTAAGCTGGGGTGGCAGCTAACCCAGCTTTCTCCTTCTACCTGCCTGGTCCAATCTCTCTCTTTCCACAGCACTCTGTACACACAGGAGTGCACAAACCTGGCAGTGCTCTGTTCTCACTCACACTCAGATAACTCTGCTGGGATGACCATGGCTGACACCTCTCAAGGTTGAGCCCCTGTTTTTCCCTACAGGCAAGCTCACACCTCATATCATCACCCCTTATATCACCATTTCTCCAGTGGGCAGCAAGGGCAGATCTTTAAGGAGTCAGCAGCAGAGACGAATCCCCTCACCAGCATGCACAATGAGCATACTCTGAACCCACAGACAAGGGAGGTGGTGCTCAGCTCTACGTCCCATTCACTCCTCTACTTGTGCCAAGACCTTCTGCTTTATCCTTCTCTTTTTTCCCCTTGAAGAGTGAAAAAAATGTAAATAGGAGCTTATAAATTATCAATTCTTGATTGATTTTGCTGAGAAAAGCACATAAAACAATCACACAACAAAGGAGAAGAATAATTTAGCATTTCAAGTGGGGAATGGTGATGTTGCTGAGACAGCTCTATGCAGGCGAAACACTCTCAAGCCACCCAGCAGGATCTCCCCACTCCAGCCTCTTCCTCCTGTCCTTTGAAAACACACAAACAAAGCCATAACCTTGTCTAGCAGATGCCTCAGAACACAGAAATCTGTATTTACATTAGCAGGACAATGCCTTTCCAAGACAGTTACCTGACAGTACACACACATGAATGAACTCCCTGCACACAGGCTTCCACCAAGAAGATCCTGTGGTTTGACAGTCCAGGATGGAGCCACAGCCTGCAAAATTACTGTCAGCAGAGCAAGGCTTATGCATGAAAGACTACAGTTTCAGCCCCAGAAGCTGGATGCTGTTAGGCAGAGCTATTAAGAGCAAGTCCCTGCAATCAGTCTGCATCAACAACTTGCCACTGCAGAGGGTTCATGGAATTGTTGTCCTCCTTGTTCCTGCTTAGTTGCACCCTAGCAGATATTTTGGAGCTCTTTGCCACCCATGAAGTTTCAAAAACATGTTATCTCAAGTGTTGGCTGTTCCAGAGTTTCTCCAACATCTCATGAAAACTTTCTTCCCTGAGTCTGTGTGGGAAGTCAGAATTCTTCCCCAAAACTGGGTGATAGCAGCACCCCACTGTCTGCCAAAAGGCTGCACGTGCCACGTTTCAACTGTTTCATCCAGATTACAGCTGGCACCATATAATGTTCCTCAGCCATACATGCAGCATTTAGCTTCTGTCTATGGAATTAGTACAACATTGGAGCTCAAACGCTTTTCAGGGCAGCTAATGAAACCACACAGGGGTTATCTGCAAGTAAGAGGCATGAAAGAGCAAAGCCAACCACCCCACTCCACACCACTCAAAATGCTGGTATCTGGGGCCTGAGACTCTCCAATGTCAGTGTCTTTACCAGGGCAGAGTTAAGCAAAAGTCAGCTGTGCCTGGAGGCAATGATTTAATGGAGAGGAGGAACAGGAGGCCAGCACACCCACCAAAGGCTTTGCTCTCTTTTGTAGCTCAAGGACCTCTACAGGTGCTCAAGGTTCCTGTTGCACCTTCTGCTCATAAATCACCACCTTTTCTTGAGTTCCTCTCAAATGTCACCAACACCTGGAGCCATACAGAACACTAGCCAAAATCTGGTGATAGAGGTTAGGCTAAACGTGCACCACCCAAAGGTATTGACTGTGTCCTAAGCCATACTACTACACAGCAATGGTGCTGGGGTTTGATGCATTTGGGGCTTTTTTTCCAATACATTCACTTTTTTCCATCCCTTCTATTCCCTTTTGGCCACAGAAGCCCAGTGTGCTAAACAGACAAGTCCAGTACCTGGATTCTGGATGTAATGGAATGTGATTTAGCTGTCAGTAAAGACTGCATGTGTCCACCTCAGAACAAAATTTCAAATCATCTGGGGGTCTTTGCAAGAGTTTGATTCTGAAGAAAAGAGCATTTTTCACACTGTCTAAACTTTACTTACTTCTCTTCTTGCCTTTTAAATACAGTGATTTTATTTTTGATCACATGGGGAGGGAATATATATACATTATTTAGAAATAAATAAAGAAGATGCTGAAAGAGGTGATGGCTTGTGGCTGAGAAATTCTATTCCTTCACAGCTGCAGTAATGATCTGATTAGGATACAATCCCTCCACATCCCTCATGTGCTAAGTCATCTCTACAGAGGTGAAGTCGCCTGAGGGTGAAGGATGGAGGGAGGGGGATGTGCAGAGGGAGGCTCTGATACAATGTGGTACCAAAAGAATTGTGCATTTGCCCTCTGGTCACCTTACAAAATGAGAAATTTCCTTCAGCACTGAAGCATCTTTTCTGTGGATTTTGGCAGCAGCATCTTTTAAAACTACAGTTTCATTGCTCAAGAATCATTTATGTGCATATCTGGATCCTCTGCATGAACTAGAAATTCATCCATCATTTTGGTCTGTTCTTTCCCTTCTCTCCCAGACTTACCACCTTCCTTACAAGTCTGCCTTTCAGCTCTCTCTTGCTGCTGTTTCCAAGCTGCGTAGGAAACCAAAAAACTGTGCCAGCATTGCTCCACCAAGCCTTATTCCAGCTGCCTCTGGCTAGATTTTCAGCATACAGTAAGAACAGCCATTTTTTCCCCTTTCCCCCCTTTTTAGAAGACAGTCTTACCCCAGACAAACTGCTGGGGCACTCCCCACCATTAGCTGCCCTCCTGAGAAAACAGTCCTCCCTCTTCATGTATTTGAGAACACTTCTGATCCACAGACAGGGTTCAAGGATGTTACTGCTGCTGGGATGCACAATCCCTTCACCACTACAAAAATAAATTCTGTGGTTTTTTCCTCTTCCCTCTCACTTTCATACTGACTTTTTTTGCAGCCAAGGAAATAGAGCCTAAAGATGATACAAGGACAGAGAATGTAGAGCAAAGGAGATCAAAGATTCCAATTTACTCTCCCCCATTCCTTGTAGGAATTGAAGATCAGCTGGCAGTAAAGCTTTAATAGTAGTATTAAGAGGCAAATAAAGGGGATTTTTTTTTTTTACAATGAATAATGTGACAAGCATACAAAAGCCACACATGCAGGACTTTGCCTGTTGACACGCAAAAAGGTTTCTGCAGGTCTTAGACACAAGGACAAACACTGTCCAGGCCATGACAGCACCTTCAGTACCTGGAAAACAGGGAGCTTTGTGGAGGCTGTATGTGCCCTTTGCTTCAATCCAAATGGATGACAAGGGGAACAGGAGGGCTTGAATTCAGGCCAGTTCAGGCTTCCTAATCCACCACTACCTGCATTTACTCAGACATGGGACTTCCCGGTCCAGAAACCTCAGCCGTGCACAGCTCCCATGCTGGCAACTCCCAAGGATGCAGGCTATCAGGACAACTCCATCCCTTCCTCACCCCATCCCAGCAGGAATATCATCTCATGAGTTCAGAAACAGTCAAGCCAGACCATTAACCTGTTCCTGCAATTAGGAACTGGGACATTGCACCAAAGGCAACCCCAGGCTGGGCTGCAGACTAATGCAGGCTAAAAGAACAGAGCACAGCTGTAATTTGTCATATGCACCTAGAACACAGCTCACACAGCTAAAATGAGTATTTTTTTAGAGGCAGCGACATAGAGTAAAACAATCCCAGGCCCAAGTCACTTCATGGCCAAAGATCATCAGGTGTACTGAAATAATCTTGCAGAGCTGTGCTTAAAGCAGTTCTCATATGAGAACAGACTCTCTGTGTGCAGTCTCCTTCATCAGAGTCATTTGGTTCCAACAGATCTGAAGACAGATTCAAGCATCATGACTGTGGCAATACACCAGGGAGCACAGGACAGCACGAGGAAGCAAAGGCTGCAGACTAGGAACAGCCTCGGCCCCAAAAACCTCCAAAGATCTGTTTTTGTTTTCCATCAACATAGAAATAAATCATTCCCCTCTATCCACACAAACCATCTTTATTTTTTTACGCTTGCTGATTCAAACTCAGCCAAATTCATTAGTTTAGGTCACGTTTATGGATGACACATGCTGTACAACCATGAAACAAAAAGCAAGCTTGGCTCTTGGGTGCAAAACATTCTTCCTGTGTCCATTGCCGCTGAGGTCACAAGAACAACAAATTCACTAGAACTTAGCTGGTGCATACTACAGCTTTGTTTCCAACCACAAAACATTCCTCAAAAAACAATGTCCAAGAAAGTGCTGTTGCTCTCTAAGCATTACGTTTCCCAGGGGTAAATGTCGGGTTATTGAGTGTAGAGAAGATAGGGAAAAGCTTTTGTTTCTGTTTGGGGATTCATTTGGCTGCATTTCTTTCCTCATCATAAGTTATGTTTTTACTTATATTTTATTAAAGCATCTAGAGGCCTTTGGGAGTAGATGCCCAGGAAAAAGAAAATAAAAATTAAAATGAAATTAAAAATCCCCAGCAGGATCAGGATTGCTGCCTTGTGCATTTGGATTGCTCAGACTCAAACCAAGGCCCAGCCTGATCACCCCTCTCTGACCCCATTGCCTCCCCCTGCACCATCAAAAATCCACACATTGGTATCCTCACTAACCACTCACCCCTCTCCTTTAAGCTGGTGGCTCCTGCCATCCCCAGCCTCTCAATGCCCATGTCACAAGTCTGGGTGGTGACACAGCACAAACCCTGATGGACCGCACAGTATCTTGTGCTCTAGCTTACATCAAAAGCTGCTTCATGAGTTCAGATGCTCCTTTTAATGAAGAGATGAGGAAAAAAACACCTCCTCTCCTGCTGCTGAACACAGCTGAGCACAGCTCCCTCCTCCTGCCCCCTTTGCAAATTACCGGGATATTGTCACTAATTATCGGGCTCAACAAGTGAAATTGTGCAATTTGCTACAGACACGCTGGAGAACTGCTGAGAAAAGTGGGGCTCGGAGGAGAGGGGAGTGTGGGGGAGCCCTTGGGGCAGGGAGCCATGGGGCAGCCCACGGGGGCCAGCTCCTGGCACAGGAAAGGGTCCTGCTGACAGCACTGTTGTGTTTGCATTTCAGAGTGTTTGCTTTTTTTTTCCTGCTTGATGTTTACTTCAAGCATTGCACTCTGAGGGCTTATAAAGAGGATTAAGTGGTGAGGAGGTCTCGCAGAGTTAGGAGGAATTAATCAAGCAGTAATCAGGAAGGAAATTAATCTGAAGAGTTAATTAATCAGCCAAGGCAGAGAGACTGCAGCCAGTTGTCCCTATCACACCTTCCAGGTTGCTATTTCATGCAGCAGCAGGGAAGGGAGAAGGCAGTCCAGGGCTAGATGGCTGCTCAGTCATCCCTCCACACTACCCAAGGAGAAAAGCCCAACGGGCTCAGGAGGTTTCCACACCCACATCCCCCCTTTCAGGGACCTCTGTGAGGACGTCTGCACCCAGGTGACATGTGGTGAGCATCTTCCCCCCCGCCCCTAGACCAACTGAAAACTTTCCAAAGGCTGCAGCATCCATTTCAGAGACTCTTCCATGCTACAAAGAGGCAAGAGACTCTTTCCTTTGGAAAAGGGACCTAGATATGCAGCCCCCAGGTTTTTGATTGCTTAATTGATTCTATACACCCCATGTTTTCCTTCCAGCATCCTAAATAGTCCTTTTAGTTCTTCATTGTTCAACTCTTCTAAATATGCACTGCTGGGGATTGCTTCCCTTCAATCTGGTCTAGCTGCATTTTATATATTTAGTTTTTCTTTTTCCTAATCTTTTTTACAATACATTCCCTGCAGAACTGTAATCATTTTAGTTGCTCTTCTCTGAATTCCTTCCAAAAGGCGTCAGGCAGAGTGTTTTGCAAATTTGTTCTCGTCCCTTCCGGGCTGCATTTTGACTAATGCCTGTTTCCCTTGTGATGAGACATGCCCCACGCAGGCTGCCTGATCAGGGATGCTCAACCTTCATCACAGCCTGAAGCACTTGGGGGAAGAAAACTCACAACTCACAGGGGCTGCGACACGATGCATCTTTGAACTTAAAAAAACAGGCCAGTTAACAAAGACATCTGAAATCTCATTAATTTTACTATTATTAGTAGTAGTAGTAGTAGTATATTCTTTTTATGCACTGAGTAGACATTTGAATTGCCTGGATGTGGACAGGAGTTTCTATTGTGTGTTTTATGGACTGCAAGCAAAGGTTGATCCCTAGGTGCTGCCTACACCCGGAGGAGGTACGTCTGGTTCAGAGCCGAGCCCAGGGTGCCCCAAACCAGCTCCTTCAAAGCAGCCCCAAACCAGCTCCTTCAAATCCACTTCTTCAGAGAACAGCAGGGCCCATGCCTCCATGTAGTCACCCCATGAACACTGAAATTCAAGAAGTGACAGAATCATTGCAATAGACCATCAGCATTAAAGATCGTATCAGATACATAACCTTCTTCCAGCTAAACTATGTAAAAATAAAAAGCAAAAAGCTGCATTTCACAGGAAAGGACCTGTGGGACTGACAGGTGGGGGTGAGGGGTGACTGGAGAGAACCCAGCTGCACTGAGGATGTTGGGTGGGGTTATAACTGGCCACATTCAAACAATCATCTTCATCAGCAGAAGGCCCCAAACAGTGGCTAAAGCAGCCTCAGCAGAAACCATATCCACTTCACAGCTTCATTAGCCACTAAAGCCATTAAAGGATTCATTCTTGCTATCCCATTTCCTTCACAACAGTTTTACTTGCAAGGAAGACTGGGAGGGCCTACCTGCTTTCCTTGAGCAATTACCACCCTCACACAGAAAGCTCCCACATCCCCCAAGGCTGTCCCTCCCACTAAACCATGAACTTGTGGCTTTTTCTTTTTGATATATAATAATTATTTGCACACATCCTCCAGAACGAAAAGTGACCTCAAAAAACAAAGCTGAAAAGGCAAAAAATCACTGCTCTTGCCCAAAACAAAGCTAAGAGCCACAGAGTTTGGAGGGAATGGTGAGATGCCCCTGAGACATGCACATTTCTGGTATTCCTGACCCAGAGAAGCAGCTCCCTACAGATCATTTTGTACAGGGAAAATCTTGCTTTTTTTCACCTCTTCCACACTGCCTGTCTGTAAACAGCTGGACCTATTTCATTATAACGCACTTCTACTGTGACTGCTAATTATAAAAGATTGATTTTAATAATTTATAGCCTGCCCAGCACCACAGCACTCTGGCCACCAACAGGTATCCAAAAAGGTTCTGGTCTGGAAATCTCTCCATTCAAAGGCAGAGCCTCAGATACCTCAGTAATCAGTGCATCTCGGTGTGGTACCCCAAGAGCTGAGAGAAAAAGAGGTGCTGCTGCTCCTCACCACACTAATAAGGGCACAAAGAGGGCACATTAGCAAATAGCGGTTTCTTCCTTTGAAATCCCCTGCCCTCCTGGCTCCAACAGAGACGAAGGAGGGAAGAGCTAACCCTTGAGGGGGGTCCCACTGTGTATTGACTTTAAGGGGTACAGTGCTTTTTATTCTGACTTTTCAGGTGGCAGTTTAAAGCAGAAGGTATTAAATCCTTCCCTAGCATGTAAACCCACTGCAGGAGGACCCTGAAGCATTGCCTGAAACACTTCACTGGGTCCCACAGAGAGATGTATGAGTAAAACAGAATAAACTGAAAGAATAAGCACTGTGCACATATACACAAATATGTAAGCTTGGATATTAATGTGTTCAAATAAATGCACACCCTCTCAGATGATGCTATCAAATGCATTACTCTCCTAAATCCCTGAAGAGCAGTAGACCATCTCCAAGGTCATATTAGTATGGAAGTAATGTAATTCCATTACCCAGGCTCCTTTTCCCTTTTCTAGTTTTCTCTGTTGATATTTGCTCTCTTAATTTTAAACACCAGTCGTATATCTTATGGCCCAGCCTGGGACCACTTTGCTCAAGTGGTAGTAAACACATGGCTTAATTCACTCCTTCTTCGTGAAACAAAAAAACAAAAAAACCAAAAAAAAACCCAAAAAACCCCCCCCAAAAAAAAAAGTTTTCCTGCATGAAATACCCATGTCCACCAGTGAGAAGAAGAGCGTGCTGAAAGCTGCCATAGCTAATTCGGGCTCAGGGAACAACCAGATCACTCAGGATGGTATCAGAAAATCCACATATGTTGCTCTTGTCAGGAGAAAAACATCCAAGGGGCTGTAGCTCAGCTGCCAACAACGTGCTGTGTGAGCCCCCCAGAGCAGGGAGGCTCAAAGTTCAGAGCTTGCACTAAAGGATGTTGGCCAATTCTCCAGGTGAGGAAAATTCTCCAGTCAGAAAGGTGGACCAAGCGTCTGACAGCAGGGGGAAACAGGGCAGGAGGGGGGAGAAGCCAGCGAGGCAAGTTCCAAAGAGAGAGAGGATGGAGGAGAGTGCAGGCAGACGCTACCACAGCCGCTCTGCCCCATGGCAGTAGAACTGCTCCACACAAGCCCTCTGCCACCTTCTGCTGGGAGTTTGTCCTTCACAGCAGAGAAATGTTTAGAGAGTCAGGCCCTTCGGGTCACAGCACACAAAACCTCTCGGAAACCTGCCTCCACTTCTCCAGTCCACACCCTGAATTCCCCCTTGCTGGACACCATCCTCCTCTATGCACCAAAGCCCTTCCTAACCCTTCTACAAATCTTCCTGAAGTTCAGGCCATTGCTCTTTGTCTATTCATCTTCTGAAAACATCTCTAATCTCTCATTTTTACCTTTTATTGCCTGCAGAAGGCTCTGATAATGTAACCTCCTTCACACCTCATCTCTTCTAGCTGACACCATAACAAAGAAGTTTAATAATAACAATCTCCAACAAAGAGAGCAGTAAAGGAGCACAGGAAGCACTTTTCACCAGCAGACACCAGAGATCTGCCAGGAGCATGCATCTCCAAAGACACTTAGACTTCTTCCAAAACTCTCATGTTCCACTTTGTGGCAAGCCTGTGCTGATTGAAGGCCTCGCAGGAGCTCAGCACTCACACCCGCCCTTCAAAGGAGATGCTAGGACAGCATTTCAGGATGCTTTCACCTTCAGCATGCGCCATCTTTGGGTGTCCCAGTTTTTTACCAAACAATGGACCATCTAATGGACTGTCCTAAGGCTCACTCTGCTACCAGGGGTGAGACAGATGCAGCTCCAAATGCTTCTGCGTCCACCTAATGAGGAACCCACCCCTCCTGGGTGGCTGTGCTGGGAGTCTGCAGTGATTCATCTCCCTAAGCCTCTGCAAAGGCTACTCCAACATCAAACTGATAAGCTGTCCAGGCAAACTTTTTAGCAGAGTATAAATAAAAATCCAGCCATGGTATTTTAACAGTTTACAAGGCATCATTTCTACCTGGCTGACCCTTAGCCCCTCACATGCTCCGGATGGCTCATTGGTCTGCTGGTCACAGCAGGGAGCCTGTCTCAGTCCCTGAGCCTGTCTCAGTCCCAGTCTTCTCATCAAGACCATGCAAACTTACCCACTGAGTTACTGTAAAGTAAAGCCCTTTTTCTCCAATGAAACACTGTATTAAGTACCATCCCCTGCTCCCATCATACACACTCCAGCACTCGCTAGACATTAAACCCAGGACTGACGAAGGATGTTAGAGGAGTTTCAGTAGGATTTGTCTATTAATTCCCTTTGCTACTTTTTAAACTCCTATGCTTAGAAAAATGCTGGCACATATGTACTTCTCAACAGGTGGCCAGTAATGAAATTATCTGCCAGCTGCTTTCTCAGTAAAGTTCAGCTAATCTGGTAAGAGGAGCNACCACTGAGATGGCAGATCTCAGAGCTGCTGTCACAGCTGATGGAGGCTGGAACACAGGTGCATCCTTGAGTCCTCACTCCTCCAGAAGTGCACGCACAACACTCCCTATCTCCCAGCCCACATTTCCCATGTCTGAGGCAGAAGGAAAGGCAGAGCCACAGCAAAAGCTGGATCTGTGCATTTGTGATACACCCCAGAAACAGGGATAAACAAGCTCAGACAGATGAGAACTTGTAGTTTCTTTATCCTCCAGGAGCAAATAGTTATTAGAAACATTTCCCTCAGCCTACAGCTTCTAGGAAATGGCAGCTTGATACCCTGAAGATTTTACTTGGTACCACAATACATTTGACCCCCTGCCCTTCAACAGCTGCAGCTCGAGGCATAAGCACAGAGCCTGCAGTGCTTCTGTTCACTCAGAACACATGCAGAAGTGTTTCTCTCCTGTTTCCAGGCTCTAAACATAGAAGTTTAAATTCAAATCTTCAAACTGTGCTAATTCAGGAAGGTACTGAAATGGTTTTGTTGAGTCTGGTCTGACTGTGATGAAGACATGAGGTTAATAACTGTGGGCATCCATGCAGTCCTCCCTGCTCTGCACTGGCATAAGTTTGTGTACTTTGCGTTTGTTCTACCCGTTCTTAATCAAGACAGACATACATACCTTCTCAATAATTTAACCTGACAGAACTGTGCTGGACTCTGTATCAACCAAACCTCTTTATCAAGACAACATCTTTCAGTAACACTTTCAAGGACTGCAGCCTGCACAGTGGAGCCACATCCGTGGGTAACGCGTCTCCCATAGCTACTGTCTTACTAGACCAATAAAAGAAATTAAAATTCAACCACCAACCTTCCATCTCCCACACCACTAACCAAAATGGGAAACACTTGCTGCTCCCTCCTCTCCCCAGCCTCCTCCTGCCTTCCCCATTCACACCCCAAAAAAAGCCAGAAGCTCTGCTTTCCTTCCTCCTCCACTGATCAAGACATGCCAGCATGCTTAGGAAATCATTAGCGCAAATTGCAGCCAAGATTATTTATCCCTTCAGAGCCTGCCCAATGGCCAATGGGAGCTCCAGCCACTCCTGGGCTCTGAAGCTCCAGGAGTAGACAAATAGGCACTTACCACTAGCTATTAACAGTTTCATAAAGCCCCTCCCCACCTGTATCTCCCACCTCTATGCCTGTGCCCCATGGGAGAAGAGAGAAGAACTTCCTCCTTTTCTCTCTTCTTTGGTAAAGGTGACATGAAGAATTTGTCCAATAAGAGCCTGGACTGCTGTATTGCCTCTCCCTCCTCCTTCCACACACTCATTTCTTCATATCTCCCTGCCTGGAACTTCACAACATCTTTGTGTGTCCTAGCGCATTGCAGACAGTGATGTTGCAAGGGCAATAAAACCTTCAGAATTCACGTGCCATAGAAGAGAGTTCAGAGGTCATGAAGCACACAGGGCCTTGTGTGCATGTGCCAGCTTAGCACTGACTTCTGATAGTAAAATACTTGGAAATGGCTCCTGGGAAAAGCACTCAAGTGCTGAGTTCAAAACCTAAGGTTCTCCACTAAGAATAGAGGATGTTGGAGGGTGCTGAATTTGCACAAAGGCCTGATGGTTTTGAAAATCACCAATTTTGTTTTTGTAAAAAAATTACATAAAAAGAAATTTAAAGGTAAAGCCTGATCCAGGGATGATTTTTACCACCAGTTGGATACCAGGATTCATCACCAAGGCACAGTTTCAGACAGCATGTTGCCTCCCTGCCAGCATCCAGGAAGGTTTCCAAAGGCAGGTATCAAAGCAGAGCAGCACAGCAACCAGGAATTTAAACTAATGTACCTTCTGCAAAAGGAGAGCTTACACAGCTTTCTGCAAGCTGTCTAATAGCAGGTAAATAAATGCCAGGTTTTGCCTCAATGAAATAACAAAATAAGGTATTAAAAAAGAGAGAGAGGCACCTGGCAGGCATTCAAAGGCCCAGTAGCACATCCTGGTAAAATACTCAATCAACAAAATTTAATAGCATCCCTCCCCTTTTAGGAGAAAAGCAAGAACTTCATTCCTTTCTGGCAGATTAACGCAAAGCCTGCCCATAAGGCTGGTCCCAAAACCCTCATCTGAAACTGGCAAAGCTCTGGCAGGAGCAAATCCAAGTGAGAGGAATATCCCAGAACCCAACACAGATTCCAGCTTCTCTGTTGGGATGCACTTAAGAGGAAGTGACTTATTTTGGTGCAACCTGATCACAGTGAGTTCAGCAGAACTTAAATCAATGCCTTTACCTATACATATCAAAAGGTAGGAAAGTGCCTTGCTTTACCCTTACAACTCCAGCTTTAATGTACCAGAGTGGAACACGTGTGCTGTGCTGATGAGGGGTTTTTGCACATGCTGACATCCCATTAACTCCAATATCACCTCAACAGACAGCAGCAGCCAAGAAGCATTACTTGAAATCTTTAAGCAGAGAGAATAAGCCCAAATCACTCCTAAATACACCAGCAGCATAATGAATTTAGATAGAAAAGAAACATAGTGAAGACAATATGTTTTGTTATTAAGAACAACGATATAAAAAAATAAAAAGGAAGAAATGGCTAAAATCCAGCTGCCCTGCAGCAGGAGGGTGGAATGGGAATTCTGCAGACATTCAGAAGTTAAAGGCTGTGTCTAATTTCAATTTCTATCACAGCTCCTTAGATTAAGGGATATTGAGAACAAACAGGATATAGAAGAATTAATACTCTTTAAATATAATTAAAGCATAAGCCAAAATAAAATAATAAAAACAGAGAGGAAGAAAATTAAATAATAGTTAAAACAGCTAAGAAAGTTATTACTGGAAAATTCAGCAATATTTTCTCTATGTGCCACACAGAGACAGACCTGAGCAAGACACTCAGAAAAACACTCAGCAGCCCAAAAGGCATGAAGTCTCATTACCAAATGCAGCAACCAATTTAATTCCAAGCTGAGAAACTTGTCAAGAAGGCAGAAGCTCCTTAAATCTGTAGAGACTTTTCCCTTTATATGTACATATACATAAAACTTGTATTTGTTATCCTGGCTGGTGTGAAGAATAAATTAATAAACCTAACTTCAAATTTATAGTGAAAAATCAAAGGAAAAAAATTATTTAAGGGGCTAAATGATAGTGGAATCAAGAGGATGAAGCAGTTGGTCTATAAAAACAAATCATCTCAAACTACCTTCAATGCCTTATTTTCCCATGATTGAATTACAAAATTAGTCAATGAAGACTGTAATATATTTGATAATGTCTCAAGGAAAAACTTTCTCGAAAAATTAATTCAAACTGGCTTGGATATGAGCACTTTCATACTAATATAACAGTAAATCTGATTTACAGTGCTCTTCCCTGCAAGTGCCAGTCTGGGTGGCACAACTACGGCAGAGCTTTAAGTCAGTCTACACGGCAATATATGCCTATTTATGGGATCAGGTGGGACCATCATAATTTCTGAAGCCACTACTGATACGAGGCTCAATGACTGAACAAAGCTGATTCCTTCTCACCGGCTCAGCTACCTTCTCCTAAGAAGCACCAAAGGCACAAAGTCGCAGGGACGATGCATCCCTCAGCCAGCAAATGCTGGCAGAAGTAAGAAAACCAAGATGTAAACTTCAAAAAACATTAAATAAAAACAAGTTTTGGTGATAATCACCAATTTACTAGGAGGCAGGAACCTGGAAAACAGTTAATGTCGAGATGGGCTGGTGGTGACCATAGGCTGCAAATGGGTTATGAGCCTGCAGCAGAGCAGGACAGCGGGACCATGCTCTGCACAGGGAGGAGGTGTCCCCATCCAGCACTGGGGGACAAGACCTCAACCCTAGGGTAATCCTCAGCCCTTCTGGGTGCAGGAACAGGAGACTCCCACACACGAGGGAGTTTCAGCCAAAGGCAACAACAAGAAAATGTGATGGCAACGCTGGAAGGACTGGGCTGGGATGAAGGAGAGTTTGCATACATGCCCTTCTTTAGCACTGCATGAAGAGCCAGCTGCAACAGCCACAGGGGTGAACAACCAGGGGGATGGGATATAAAAGCATGTCATGAGTTAACCTACATAAACAGACTGAGCAGTTCTCTGGCAGCAACCTGCCCTGCCCCTGGCTCCAGCCTCAGAGCACCTTTGGTGACCAGCACAGAGACCCAGCACAGCACACATCCTCCTGACAGGTCTCAGCAGCCAGTTCCCCAGCACTGCACCCCAGAAGTAGGAGTGTCTGCCCTGCCCTGCTGTTCCAGAGTTCCTTACCAGCTACTCAGGCCTGCTGCAGCATCCCACTGCTGCGTGCATGAGGATGGTCATGGGAATTTACCCAAAAAACAAACAAAAAATTGTTAGAGAATTTAAGAAATCAATAAGAATAAATATTATTGACAATTATTGAAATAGGATATATTGGTCCTAGACCACTGGTACCTCAAAATTATAGGGTTGTTTGTTTTCATATCATTACTACAGACACTTTGGATAAAGACATGCTTTGCTTTTTGCATGGACTGTGCACCTGCTGGTTGGGGAAGACTTGGCTCTGTTCTGCTCTTTCCAAAGCAGTGGCCCAGTGGGAGAATGGGAGCCCCTAGGTCAGACTCAGGGCATCTCTGGATGCCAAGAGAGGGTGCCAAGAAGCTCCTGAGCAAGAGATGAGGGAATCTGGCCAGCATCTCCTGCATTGCTGCACAGCCCAGGAGAAGGAGAGGCAGAATTGGCCCATCAGGATGAGGATCTCCAGGTCCGATTCCCATCTCTCCTCCGCAGGGTGAGAAACGCGTCTCAGCCCCAGGGCAGCGGTGTCTTTACCTGCCTCCCCAGTGGAGTGCCAGCTCCACTTAGTGCAACGATTATTAAGCCCTGCCAGCAGATATGAAACCAATGGACACAGCTCCACAGGCGAGCGCTTCAGAAGCCGCCGCGGTGGCCCCGCTCACAGGTTCTCATTATCCATCTGGAAAATTGGGGACGTCACAAGAGTTTTCAGAGCACCGGGATGAAATTGTCTTGTCAGCAACAAAAAGGCCAGTTGTCCCCTATCCTGATCCCAGCAGCTGTCTCAGCACTGCAGGCTCCTGCAGGAGGAGGAGGACAGGGATGAGCCAGGGAGTCCCTCCGGCACTGCCCACCCTGGAGCTGCTGTGGCACTGACATCTCAGCCCCTGCCGTGTGAATTGTACTATAAAAAAAAAAAAAAAAACAGTAAAGGAAAACAATGTTCTTCCTCTCACACTAATTCACAGCCTCTTGTCTGACTCCTGGCTGTGTCAGGCTTATAGGTTGTTCACATGGAATGAGATGCAAGCCAAAGAGATTTTAATCCAAAGTCCAAGCAGGCATCCCTTTTCTTTGCTGTAATTGTATGATTTTTCACCCTCTGCAGTTTTCAAAGCTGTGCACTGCTTTAGTTTGAGTGACATCGAAGGCAGATGTGGCAAAACCACCTGCCCAGAGACTGTGCTTCTAAATGGGCATCTGATCCAACATGGCTTTCTCACATTTTTTGTAGGGAAAACCCCTTGCTGGTCACAAAGTCAAGTCTTTCAGCAAGATCCAAGGGCAGCTAGCGGAGCCACAAAACCTCCCCACAAGGTGCATGAGATGTTGGGCTGCAGTGTGAGGGTCCTCATGTGGAACAGTCCCTTCCAGAAGAGGCTGGTAACTCCTGCAGGTGCAGGGCCAAAGCAACAAAGTAAAGCTTTTCTGGAGCTACCAGGTTCCAGCAGATACAGGGAGCAAAGGGGCTGTGAGGCACAGAAGGTGCCTAGCTCCAAGTCCTTCTCCTGCCACAAGCCTGAGAGCAGAGGGGAGATTCTGCAACATGGCCCAAGTGTGGAGCAGAACACACTGACAGCTGATGACTAGGCTGGGATGAGTTTTGTGGGTGTACTGGGCATCATTCCCAACATGGTGCCCCTCAATCACCCTGACAAAAGCTGTGTCTCATACACAGAGTCCAAAGAAAGACCTGTGGCCAGTTTGCGTGACATCCTGAGTCCCTTTCCTGAACCACAGGACAGGTTCAGGGTAGGAGACTATCCCTCTATTCTACCACATCATCCAAGGCCATGGCAAAAGTTGAAGACCACTATCCCAAACAGAAGCTGGATTATAACCTTTGCACCTCAGACACAAAATATGAGACTCCAAATGTGATTTATTTCTCCTGTGCACAAAATACTACTCAGATGCTTTTGTGTACAGGCATTATCTTCTGGTCCATTGATTTTTAATAGCATGGTTGTAGATTGAAATTAGATGCCTGAGCATCCCACTTCCATCAACAGAAGCTAAATGCTGGTGCTGCTGATGGAGGTTTTTGGAACTGCCCTGGACACAGACAGGCTCTCTATTGCACCAGAAGAAATAGAACTCTGAGATGGAACAAGCCCATTAGATCATCAGATACTCCAGTGTTCTCTACAATTTGCTTCCCCAGTGCTTTTGCCAGTCAAAGCTTGAACAGCCCAGGTGACAGCTCTTATCCATTCCTTTGGGAGTTTGTTCCACTGCCTCTGAATTTCTAGGCACTCCTTCAAGCACGTTCATCCCAGGTTCAAAAGCAAGCAGCGCTTTTCTCTTTCTCCTCTCCATTTGCCTTCACAGCTGCCAAAGGTTTCCCTTGCCAGTCTTACATCGCAGTCACCTGTCCCTTGACGAAGTGTAAAGCTCTCCTGCTCCAGGGTTTAAGGATAGAGTGACAGATCTCTGCATCCCTGGCTAAATACCACAAAAATTAACAACAATCCTACAGTGAGTCATGAGGAGGAAGAGGCGATAAACTCAACAGGGACATCCTCCCAGGAGACCATTTATCAGCATTAGCAGTAGCAAAATCTTTTTCAAAGAATAAATGGACAAGTGCACTACAGATAAACCACAACTAAAATATTAATTAAAGTCCTTTCGTTCTTCCAACACTGCCCTGCACCTTATTAAAGCCACATCAAAGTTGACATTCAGTTGTCTGGTCATTGGCTACCTGCAGAGAGGCACAAGAGAGTGCACAGGACACAAGGTTTGTGGAGATGGTGGGTCTTCATCAGACTCAGTCATATTGGTTACACAAAATACCTTGTCCTGCTGCTGTATGTAGTACCTGCTCTGGAGATCAACAGAATTGCTCTGGCTCTGTGCTGTCATTCCAGCATCTTCCACCAAAGCAAAGCCTTGTGAGGACAGACAGGCACCATCAGAACAAGCAACAAACAGAGGCTGGAGCCATGGAGGCAAGGAAAGGGCAGGCAGGAGCATCAGTGCTGTGGAGAGCAGCCCTGCGAGGATTAGCACATTCTGCACAGTCCTTTGGGGAGGATGCTGAGGTGACTGAGCCTGGGCAACCTCACAGCTGTGGCAAAGATGGGTGCAAACTGTTGGATGAGGACTTAGGGCAATTCAGTTGCTCCTGGATGGCGAGTGGCTGAAGGACATCTTCCCAGCCCTGTGCTCCGAGGGAAGCAGACATAGCTCATTCTCACCCTCTCACTCCTACAGGTTTACACAAAGGCAGAAGACAGCACGGTGCTACAAGGAGCAGCATCCCCAGCACTGTCAATTTTTAACGCTTTGTTGTTGGAACAGCCGATGCTCTGAGGCTGGAAAAGAGACACTTCAGTTAAAAAAATGTATAAAAAATAAATAAATGCCAATCTCTTTCCAGCACCTCAGCTGATGCAGAATCACAGGTAAGATGAGGCTCGCTCATGCAGCTTTTAACATCGCAACGTGAGAAGCGTTTGTGGAAGTCCATGAGGAGACACTGCTGATGCTGAGCTGCCCTGGGCTCTGCCATGGGGGCTCTCAGGGCCAGGGCTGCCCCAGGGTCGAGCACCCAGCCGGGGACTGGAGCAAACACGACACCCCGAGAGAGGGAGGTCATGCACAGGGAGGAAGAGCCTGAAGGAACATGGTGTGAAGCAGGCTTGGGGCTTCTTGGGTCACTTGAATACCACTGATATGTTGTTTCAGGGGTTTTTTTCTGCTTTCAGCAGTGGCCTAAAAAAAGACACCTGGGTTTTGTAAAAGCAACCGAAACAAATAATGGCTGGTCAGTGCACTTTACATTTCCTCTATAAATAACCCATTAATACTTCTGGGAGTGGGAAATATTTTATTTCTAGATCTAAATAAATCCTGACTTTTTGCTAATCGTTTCTCCTACAGGGTCATTCAATGCACCTGCCCAGCCAAGGGTGGCTTACTGCTCCTTCAGACAGCACCATGGAGCGGTGTGACCTTCCAAGCCTTCCCCAGACCAACTCCACCTGGGACTGATGGACAAGGGGTGCAAGCATTTAACTGCTGGAGTGAGAGTGGATCTGCCTTTGCAAAGAAGAGAAGCAGAAGCCTGTCACAGTCACAGCACCTCAGGGGACAGGTGGGATCTCTCAAAGGTTTGCCAAGGAACCCAGGGCTTCATAGCAGCTGTGTCTTGCTGCTACCATACCAGTTACAGACTGCATGGCACAGCAGAGGGTGAGACACTTGCTATAGAACCGTTAAAGCTGGAAAAGACCTCTAAGATCATTAAGTCCAACCATTAACCTAACACTGTCAGTTCAACCACTATATGTGTCCCTAAGTGCCACATCCACATGTTTTTTTAATGCTTCCAGAGACAGTAATTTCACCTCTTCCTTGAGCAGACAGTTCCAGTGCACGACTACCCTGTCAGTGAAGGCGTTTTTCCTAATATCCAATCTAAACCTCCCATGGTGTAACTCGAGGCCTTATCCTTTTGACCTGTTGCTTGTTACCTGGGAGAAGGGACTGACACTGACCCCCACCTGTCTACAACTTACTTTCAGGTAGTCATAGAAAGAAATATTCAGCAGCTTAGAGAGCTTTATGCTTTATCACCTTGAAGGCACTAAATAAATAAACATAAAAATAGCACAGCTTGCACTTCAGCAGAGTATAAACAGGTATTTATAGAAGGAAGCCCCAGTGAAACCACATGCCCTTTCAATCCACTTCCCAGGCAAATAAACCCAAGTAACATTGAGGAGTAGAAGTATATCAAGGGTATTTGCAAACAAACTGAAGGATACCAGCAAGGAAAACCCCTGAATTCCATCAGTCTCATGCAGACACTCTGCTTGGATGTTTCAGAGGGCTCAGCCCCTCAGAGCTCTGCACATCTCACACCCAGCTCAAAGAACACAGCAGCAATGGGTTCCCATTTCCAGCCCATTGCTCTGGAGAGCCATATATCCCCAAATCCCTGTAATTAGCTGTGGCTGCTGATGTATGGCTGTTTCTCTCCTGTAGCTGTGCCAGATTGATAGTACTTTGCTCTTTCTTCCTGCTCCCACTACATGGCAGGCTCCCAGGAGGAAGGAATGGAAGGGCCCTGATCACAGATTTCTCCTGGGCAGCTAACCCTTGATGTGCAGGCTCTCCAAGCTGTAGAGGGTCTGTCCACGCCTACACAGCAAATAAGCGGGGGGAAAAAAAAAATCCATATATGATTATAGCCAGGCTTGGTCAAGGCAACATGGGACAGAACTGCAGGTCATGGCTCTGATATATATATTTATATTTCTCCCCCCCACCACCCTTTGAAGTAGTCGCAATAATTACATTATGAAAGAGGAAAANAATAAATTAAAAACCCAAATCAACAAAAGCAAAAAGCCAGGCACCCAAGATATGTTTGCAGGAGCTGCTCCTCCTGAATTAGAACTCTGGAATTGTTCTGCAATCAACTCAGCGGACAGTAACCATCTGTTTATGGAAAAAAATGTTAATGGCCCCCAATCATAATCAAATAGGCAACTGCTTTAAGTACCTTTTAACTAACACTAAATTACAATGGAACAGCTCTGCAAGTATTTCTGACATCCACATGCACATGAGCAGTGCCAGCACTTTGATCAGGGCTATTAGAGCAAATATCAAATAAACTGATAGCGATGGGATTCCTCAAACATTACAGAAAGCGTGGGCAGTATTTGTTTGCTGTTCTTTCGGTTCTCCCCCACCTCCTTGCTGTTTCTGCTTATTCAGAAAGAAAACACATATATGCATGTGCACACGCGTGCATACCACCCACCACAGCAGACCCCATGAAAGCCTGATCCCTGTGGTTTTCTGTCCAAGGCTGAGCTTCCATATGAATTCTCCAACACCCAGAAAGGCTTAAGGCATTTTTATCAGCAGGACATCACCTGAGTTGTCGTTCTATTAAGTTCCCTTACTTCCATGATCCCTGTGAAGGCATCTGTAAGTCCTTTTCCCTCTCCTCTGGGTGGAACTGGCCAGCACATCCAGAAACTGCAGCACAGAAAGGGGAAATCCAGGCAGGCAGAACTGTGCACACACACTTGTGTGTGTACAGGGAGGCAGCATGGTCACACGCCTTATTTCTTTAGGATATCAGATTAAAAACCAATCAACTCTTTGCCAGCTGTAACCAAGTCTGAACCATCAGCTGGCACTGGCTGCACCCGAGGAAGAAAATCTTATTTGGACAATGGAAGTAGTTTTTAATCTCACATCCTGGAAAACAGTTAATCTCAGTAAAACTACAAGTGCTCTTGTCTCTAGATTTTCTCTAGCACCTTTCTCTGCATATCTCAGCTAACTCCACTTGGTTTTTATTGAAGTTGTGCAGCACCAGCATTACATCACACAGATATGCATGAGCACATCCTTAATCCCCAGGCACTCGCAAATGTAACAGAAAACAAGTAAAAGGGGAATATATTTCAGTCCATCAGCCTAAGTATTTACAGTCTCCATCACTGTGCCATCCAAATTTTTTTGGATGCCCCAGATCTTTTCTGTGCTATCCTTATTCTTTCACGAAATTTATTTTTTCTTCATCCTGAGACTTGCATGTGGCTTTTTTATCATACTACAAAATTTCATTTCCTGTCATCTGCTGAGATTAAACTTGGATTGAAGGCCCTGTTTACAAGGGTTGCAGTGACAAGCCTGACCCCAGGAGGTAAGGTTTAAAGCCCTCCACCTTGGGTAGGCAGTCAGGGAACATGGCACACTGGTCCAAGAGATGGAACAAGTAGTGACTGAGAGCAGGACATTGGGCTCCTTATTCCCATGTAGTCTATCCCATCCAAAAAAAAAAACCCCTTGGGACACAGAGTAAACCAAAGGACTCCAAATTTCAATTTCTTGCTTGATAAGACCCTTTTCTTTTTCCCACACTAATACAAGGCTTTAAAAAGCATCCCAGCCCCCCCCTCCCCCTGCATACAACACCCTTCAGCAAGTGTCTGCATTTCTGCAACTTCAACGAGTCTCAGTTTTAACATTCATTTTCCCCAGTGGTTTTCCCTCCACTGCCTCTCTGCTGCTCATGCAACACCACTTTTCACAAAAAGGAGCTTTGTTTGCCATTTCCCTGTCGCCTCCACCACCCCAGCTCCAGTGATGTCCCGGCTCCCCCCAGCTGCCTCAGCCCACCCCTGTTCCCTCCCAGCTACAGCAGCCAAAGCCGAGAGGCGGCCAGAAAGGGGATCTGACCTCCGCCGTTCCGTGCTGATGAATGCCCTCTCTGGAGGGAGCACGGGAAGGCGAGCGGGATGGCCCGGAGCCAGGCTGGGCGAGCTCAGCTGAGGAGCACAGCGCGTCAGAGCCGCTCTCAAAGGAGCTTTTGTTGGTGCCAGCGTCCAGCCCGGCGAAGGCACGCCTGGCTCCGAGGCTTTCCCACCGCTTCGCTGCTGCTGGGGCAGGAGCCGGGCCTGGCTCTGGCAGGACAGTGCTGCAGTGCTCCAAGGGTGTGCTACCAGCCAGAAGAAGACAAAGGTGGATAGACCATCCGCTCGGAGTCCTCTCCCAGCACACATCCCTCCAGTCACGACTTTCTTTCCAGAAAGGGCAGCTGGGATGTTGGACACTTGGCAGCCTGGTTCTAAGGCTGGTGGGCTATCCAGCAGACTGGCCAGAGAAACTTGCAAACCCAACGTGACATCCAACTTTGTCGGTCCACGTTCACATCTCTCTAGGAAACAAACCATCTGCTCAATACTAGGAGAAGCAGAAGGAAAAAGATGTACTCAGAAAGACTCATGAGGTGCTTTAGGTAACATGTCCAACACAAGGACACAATGTTCTGCATCTGACAAAATCAACAGGAAAAACCTGCTCCTGCAGGCCTGCCAAGCTGGGATTTCAACAACAAGTGGCAACATATCAGCTGGCAGCAAACAGCTCCTGAATCAGGGATGCACTTGCCCAAAAGGAGTTTGGATTTATTTTTTTTTTCAGGTTTTGGATTTTTTTTTTTTTCCTTAGTAAATGATAACACACTGGATGCCATAAAGGATGCCTCCTGCCCAAGAGTTAACTGAGCAGAGCAGAGTTTGGGCAGTGTGAGTAGGCCGTGATGGTGCCTTTGACAATTGTGACTTAATCTCCTTGGTTTAAAAGATGTATTTGTCTCCTGTCAACTCCATTTCTCCAAGCAAAGCCAATAAAACTCGTAGAAACTTCACAGGGTTGTGGTTTCATATCAAAATTGGAAGAAACACAGTACAGTGAGGAGGAAAGAAGACTTTTCTAGCTAAGCAATTTTTCCTACGTTAAACTACATAAGGGCCCATCATGGCATCCCTCTGGTTTCTGGGAATGCAGAATATCCACTGACATACTTATCCAAACACCTCTAAACACATACACACATCTGCTCACCAAGACTCATTACTCACATTAGGCTCACTTCACTCCTCTTTGATTCTTCCACTAGAGTCAGATGTTACTTTTCCTTTTCGTATTTGTATCTCAAAGCTCCATCAGTGGCACATGCCCAAGCACTTCCAAAGTGTTCTGACAAATCCCTCCAGAAAGCACATCACATCATCCCAGTTTTACAGATGGGGAAATTAGAGCAGAGACAGAGGTTAAGACAGCTAATTGCCTATGGCCACTAAGTGACTCAGTAGAAGAGCTGGGAATTGATCCCAGGAACCATGTCTTCCATTCCCCTACTCCACCCACCAGTCAGTACACTCCACCAGATGGTTCTTATCATTGGACATATGGACTAAATATTCCTAAGCTGGTGTAGAAGATTCACTATTTATTTAAATGTCCTGTCTTCTATCTCCATAGGATGCATAGGAGAAACTCCAGCCAGAATCCCATCTGGACCCACTCAGGAAATGTCTACGTGAAGAAAACAAAACGCTAGGCAAGTGCAGGGAACATCCCCAAACCTACCAACCTGCCCTGCAGCACAGACCACAGCAACGCCAGGAAACAGGCTGTGACTTGGGAGAAGCTCGTGTTCGTCAAAGCCTCGGTTCAAACAGTGCATGCATGAGCCACCAGCTAGGCTGGGAACTATTTTGT
The DNA here is from genome assembly GCA_013390105.1 of Tichodroma muraria. Taxonomy (NCBI): domain Eukaryota; kingdom Metazoa; phylum Chordata; class Aves; order Passeriformes; family Sittidae; genus Tichodroma; species Tichodroma muraria. Next base: position 27,418 of record WAAG01015783.1, on the reverse strand, counting down.
CATGTGAAGGCTCTTCCTTCAGCCTTCACTGGGCACCACCAACGCTGCCCAGCTGGAGATACCAGCGGAGTCACAAAAAGCAGATGGCACAGAATCATCTACTTCTGGCATTGGTTCTGTCACATCACAGAGCTGGTGGTGGTAGGACAGAGAACAGTTCTGCCTGACAAACATCAAACACCTTCTCACTTCCCAGTCAGTATCAGTGGCACTTGAAATGAATTTCTAAAGTCATTATTCATGACACAGAGGAGAAAACCTTTCATCAGAGAGTCATCAGAAAATGACTTTCCACACCACCGCCTTCCCAGTATGGACATAAAGTGACAGCAGCATCTCGGTCACCACTCACAGACAGGCACAGAGTGGCTGCACCTGCCTTCCCAACAGAACTCAAGCCAATTTCACATCCTTCTGTCCCCCCTGCACACCCTGTGCTCTGCAGCCAGTGCAGGGGAAGCCTGTGCACAAAACAGATTTCATCCAAGACCATGCTGTCCTGAACACATCACAGGGATGGAGGGAGCAGGCTCTAAGCTCTCCTGGACAACCTGTAGATGCAGTTATGTACTCATAAAGGAGCACACATCCACACTTCTGCCCACAGAAACTCACACGGGTGAGGACCACTTGTCTCCATTACTCTCTCAACAAACAGAAGAGGACTGCATTCCCTTGAGAAGGCTTTGTGCTGTAGGAATAAAGCCACACCACCTTTCCACGTGGGCTATTAGAGCTGGGCAATCCTGGAAGGTGCCTCCTGCTAGGGGAAAGCGACTGCACCTACCTTTCATCCCAAACTTGGACCGCCGGCCATACTTGTTGATCATAATAAAGAGGACGACCAAGAGGACACAAGCAAAAGCTGCCAGCCCAACCGCTATGGAAACCTGGAAGCAAAAAGCCTTAGAGTCAACACAGAGGAATTTAGGAGTCTAAATCAGAAATACAGCACCTCCTTGCCCAGTTAACTTTCCCATAGGCTCACACCATCTGCTGCAGCCCTGCGGATATCAGCTATGGCAGAAAACACAAGCTAAAGCAGCAGGCCCTGGCACAGCTTGGAGGCATTACAGGATTTTTGCAGGACTGGGAGATCTGGGATCTTCCCATCAGTGATGCTGTCCTGCCACCAGTTTTCCCCAGCCTCTCACTCCACATATCTGCAGGGAAAACAGACTGCTGCTCCAATGCCTGGGCTCTCCCTTCACTGCATCACATCCCAAGCCTCCATTTCTGACATCACCTCTTTGCCATGACATTACAACACTAAAGCTATTCAAAGCTCAGCTGGGAACACAATTCTGCCTCCATCCAAACATCCCTCAGGACAGAGTGAGGGACAATAACAAAATACAAAGAGAAAACAGAAGAAATTAAGTAGAACTAAGGAGTTTTTCCCCATAAAACATGTGAGTTTTTCTAAAGCCGCTAACAGTTCCCTATTTATTGTAGTTTTACTAGTAAATATTTATACTACGACAATGTCCAAGTCCCTTGCTGGAGCTGTGGTTCCACGGTGGCAGTATACAAGCAGGGAAAGAAAGCCTCCTTGCCCTAAAGGGTTTACAATCCCAGGCTTATTTTAATATTTATGAATATTTATTCCTTCAAGTCTTTGCTCAAAATACTTTTATTGCATTGATGTAAACAACAATTTCTCTGGCATGTGTCCAATTGTTCTGTACTAGGTCTTGTGATGCATTTAGACTTTGCTTCATTTTACAAAACCATATTCTGCTATAATAGAAAATACATCATTTAACCAAGAAGTAGTAATTTCATTTTGCAATCCTTTCCCCTGCTCTTGGTACATTTGTTATGATATTTTAAAATTTTTATTTTATCACATTATTTTCATCTCCAACTTGTTTTCTGTGCTTTATATTTAATAATCAGTGTGCATTATTACTCCAGACTCACTGTTCAAAGCTTCCACTTCAGTTAAAGAAGGTTTTCTGTTAGATGAGAACTGAAAACAGGGTGGACTGAGTTCTGCTTATTCTGTTGACACCTCAAGGATTTCAGTAGCTAAAAACTTTCACAGAATTAGAGCAATTGTCTAACATGCTAATCTTTTTCTTCTAATACTTATGCACACTTTTTTTTGGTTCTTTTTTCTACCGGGATTCTGCAGAAGAAGACAATAAGATCATAGATCTGATAAGCCCTGGACTTACTTTCCTTTTTCATTTTAGGCATGTCCTGCACAGCAGGAGAGAGGGCAAACAGGCATTGACAGAATTGAACCAAACTAAACCCAGGTCCCTCTCCAGGCTAAGCTTAACAGATCAATAATAGCCCAAAACACACAATTGCCTGTTTGTTCTCTGGGTGCTACTTTATTAGAGTGAGAATTCCTGACCCTGCCAGCAGAGACTTCACAAGATGCCTTGTTTTCAAAGAGTTCCCTGGCTCCACACTGCAGACCCAAGAGGATCAGATGGTTTGTGTCAGTATTTTACCTGCCTGACACAAGCCACAAAATCATTTTGATTGCTGTCTTGAGCCATAAAGGAAGAGATTTTCCTTGCCATCTCAAAACAGCAGAGAAATACAAATACTGAGTCATCAATAACAAGGAATGAATGCAAAGCAGTTCTATAGAGAAGAGACCAGACTCACCCCAAAAGTGTCCTCCTCTGGTTTGTGGGTCACAGTGATCGGTGGGGTGGGACTCACTTCATAATCACCAACTGAAACCAAAACATCGAAAACAGAAAACTCAGTGTGGTTCCCATGGGACTCCCAAGGCACCAGCACATTTCAACAGCAGCACCTGGCCTAACAAGATTCAGTTCACCCCTAAAAGAGGCTGCAACTTTCTGTTTCAGAAGGCACAAATCAACCATCAGAGAGTTCCCTGTGCACATCAGCAGAGAAAACACAGACCAGCACTATGAGGACGTTGTTCCAGCCTCCCAAATGAGAAAACTTTGGGTGCCTGGTGTCCTGGAATAAGTAACCACCCTTGAGCCCTCTTCAGCCCAGTTTTCAGAAATCTACTGAGCTAAGTGGAGTTAAAACACAACAGACTCCAGCAAAACTTGATCTGGAGAAACAGTAAGTTGAATGCTTTTTGTGGTGTGTGGCGTATGATGTGTTTTGGGGGGGGTGAAGAAACATGACAGAACTGAACCCTGCTTCCCATCCTAGCCCACACCAGAGAGATGTTGTTGGGGACAGCTCAGTCTGCATGAAATTAAGATCCTTTTTGCTACACTACCATCATTTCCTTTATAGGACCTTCTCTGGGAAACCACTAGGGGCAGATGAACATCTCCTGGCCTTGTGAGATTACGGAGCTGATCACAAACTACCCAACAATCTTGTTCATGCACAGGGAAGCCAGGGCTTTGTGCAAGCTCCATCAACTTGCTTCTGGCTTCCTCATTTTTCTATGTAAATCACAGATGGGAAGGGGAAACCACAGAAACAAACCAGCCACAGTATTCAAAAGGCAAGGAGACACTTACTTGAGACAAAGTTGTCTGTACTCTCTGTGGAAAGGACAAAGAGAGAAGCAACACAGTTAGCAGCACAGCAAAGGGAGAGGGGTCTCCTTCCCCACCCACCTCAGACATACTCCACCACCCCAAAGAGCCCAGGAAAACAACTTTTCATATTTTTTTCTTCTTGGGCAACTGTTCCTGGAAATTGCAGTGCATGTGCCAGCAGGACATGCTGAAGGTCAGGCTGGAAAACCTTGGGCTGAAAGAGGAGGGGAGGGTTACTACTGTGAGGCCAAAATGGAGAGCAAGTAGCGCTTTTGAATGATTGGTAAAAAGTCTTGCTTTCAGCAGGCGAGCAAAGCTCAACAGACACACAGAGCTCTGCAGGATGGAGGTGGAGGGGAGAAAAACAGATTTTGCCTTGCATGGCAGTGTGCACCCATGGGTAGGATCCTTTAGGGATGAGGACCAACCCATGGAGGGGAGCCAAGCTTAGGGCCAGGAGTTAGGGGAGACCTCCTCTGACTTGCTTTTCATGAGCCACTCAGAACAGCTGACAGCTTCTGAACACGGAGGCTGTGGCTGTCCAAGAGCTGCCTCTTGCCCGAGACAACCACGGCAGGCCCTGCTGTCAGGCTGCTGCCTGCTCCAGTCTATTCAGCAAAGCTCCTCCAGCTCTGGAGGTGGCCGAGGCCCCAGACAGTGAGGTCTAAAGCCCTCGGTGACACTCAGTTTACACAGAGTGAGAATCACGTCAGCTTCCAATTCACTTGCCCGCGTAAGAAACTGAGCCCAATATTAACTGGAGTTTACACAGCTTTGCTGGCAGAGGGCTCCTGGAAGGATGCTGAAACACTCACACTGGAGCACGGGTGAGGTTTGGAAGGGGAGTGTAAAACAAATCCCAGGTGACAAACACAGCTTTCTAAACCAGGGGAAAAAACCTGAACAAATATTTTTGTTTTAAGTCAAGCAGACAAGTAACTTTCCTTGGCTTTTTCTAGCAAGAGAAAAAAAAAAAAAATATTTTATTTGGAGACTCTTTCTTCTCTGTTAAGGTAGAGTCAGTCATAAAATTCTTGCTGCTTCTACATTTTTCCTTTTCCATTTTTCTCTGCTGGACTAAGCAAATTCAACAGAAATACACAAAAAGGGGTTTATTCCATTAAATCCTATTTTTTCCAAGCATAAAAAATAGCCAAGAAATTTCAGCCAACTTGAGTTCTGTAAGAAGTTCCCAAAGAACTGAACACTCATCACAGGTATATTAATCTTTGTGGATTAAATAAAGGGTCAGTAGCCTGTGGCAGAGATACCAATGACAACATGCAATGAGATTTTCAGAGGAAATGACACAAATCTATCCTGGGAGTCACTGCGCTGCAGCATCAGAGAGAAGGCAGATATGGCATGGAGGTTACATGTCCCAGATCCCAGCTTCTAACAGCACCTTGCTCCTCTCAGCCTGTTAAGCAGAATGTGGCCTTTTACCAATGAGAGGTTTTTGACCAGGGAGTTCTAAAATACATGGTCATAGGTCCTTTTCTATGCTGACAGAAAGTCTTCCATGTACTGTGCTTCTATTAATTAATTAAGACTAATAATCCCACCCTGGGTAGTGACAGCAAAGCCCTTGCATGTGTGAATTGCTGTAAGCAACAAGGGGCTTGAATGAGCCACGCTGAGGAACCTTCAACATGTGGCATTTTCTGAAGGAATCTACCTTCAAATGGGAAATTATAAACGTCAGCTGCAGTGAATGTATATGTCAGCTGTGGTAGTGGACGAAACAACAAGCTTCAAGGAAAGTAAATTACATCCTGCATTGGGCTGACAGGGTCTGCCAGGGTGAGGAATGGCTTGGGACTTTGGATCAGAAGAAATAAAGGAAATGGGTCAGCTCCTGCTGAGAGATGGTTCAGGGTCAGTAAGCATCCCACATCAACAGCACATGAGGCGTGGGTGGAGCTGCATTCACAAGGGCAATATTTTACATATCCTCACAGAACCCCATTCTTCCAGAGCCTCTAACACAAGATGCTCTTCCAAAATCAATGTGCTTTTCCGTACCACAGCGTGGCTCAGATCCCTTTCCAAAATCAGCTCTCCAGAACAGCATATCTGCCTCCTTTTCCTGCAGGTCCAACACCTGCTTAGGAGCTGCCCCCATTTCACAGATGGGGAAATTGAGTCACAAAGGTGGGACCTGACAGAGCTGAGACTGCAAACCTGTGCACTTCTCCTCACCCATCTACATTTGTTAAGTTCTTCTGCCCTGACAGAAGGAAACATAAATAGGTCAGATAGTCAAACAGGACAGCATCCTTGAAGTCAGAATACAAATTTTCCACTCCCATCCATATCAGCTCATTTGTTCAATTGTCAGATCTTCAAGGCAGAGATTTGGGTTTGCATTTATGATATTTGACCTGCGGGAAAACTCTGTGTACATATATGGTGTGATATAAATAATAAATGAGAGTACCATTGGTATTTTGCTATATTTAGCAAACGCCCTATTTTGCTGGATTTTCTTGGGCTGCAGGGGCCAATTTAGAGCTGCCACTTTCTCATGGCATCATTCCTGAAGGCAGCACAGGTCTTAACTCCATGATGGCCAGCGTGGTGTTGCACTGTCAGAAAACAGACCAAGATAGTCCTATAGAGCAGACAGGCCACCACAAAAGTCTCCACAGTGCTTCCCAGAGATGGATCTTCATGTCCTCAAATGCTTTTTTTCTTTTTTTTTTTGGCAGTTAGGCTGTGAATCACCAGGGAGTACAACAGGGAATTCCAAGCAATCAGTTAAGAAATCCCAGCAAACTGATGCAAAGTGACTAATTGAGCTGTCGCATCTTTTGTAGCCCTGTCATCCTGGAATTGCACATATTGCATTCAGGAAGAAAACAATCCTGACACCACTGCATCCAGCTTTAATCATTTCACAAATGCAAACTAGAAGTAAAAACAACAAAGGGACAGGCTGCATCACTTCAAAGGTTTTTCCTTTCTATAGTTTATGACTACCACACAGCAGAACACTTTCTCTAGAAAAAATTCAGCAGCGTTTTTGGGGCACCCAAAAGAAGATCCAAAATAATTGGCCAAACTTACATCTTATTCCCATGGAAATTGCTAAAGATTTTTAAAATAAATAAATAAATACACTGCAGAATATGCTACAAAATAAAATTATCTAAAGCAGTTAGCACCTCTCCCAGCATTAGAGAGTTCATATGACACCAAAGTACACTTGTGTAGGAAAATCATACTGGTCAGAAGAAGAGGCTGCCAGGGGTCACCTCTCCCAACATGATGTTCAGACAAAGCCAGCTTGGGCTGCCAAGGCCTTGTTGAGGTGCAAGAATTACTGGCAGGGCCACAGCAAGACCTTCAGATTGCAAGGAGCCCTGATGAGATAAACTGAATATCCTACCTGGAAAAGGCTTTTCAAGGAAGTGTCCTTTGATAGTTTGGTTGGCTGAGCCCAGCTGGTTGGTAGCCACAATCGTGTAGTTGCCATTGTTGTAGTGAGTGGGTTTGTTGAAGAGCAGGCAACCCTCAGACACTTCCCCTTGCTGGTAAAATTCCATGCGGATGATCTCCGTCTCCCGGAGGACCTGGCCGTTGTGCAGCCAGTGAAGGGTGGGAGCTGGGTTCCCATGCACTGCAAATGCAATGCAGTGGTCCATGTGTAGCACCGGCTCCTCCAGAGTAAGGATGCGAGGGGGATCTAGCAGAGAGAAACATGGCAGGCTCACAGCAACCTCCACCCAACGTCACCACTCTGTGCACCACGGAAACTAAGAGCATTGAAAACCTCCAAAATCACTTGTTCCTTCTACTCTTCCCGTGGATGTCTGTAAAGAAGCAGCGCCGTCATGAGAACCACTCCACCCTCCCTGGAAGGAGCAATGGCCAGGCCTCTTGGCTTCCCAAACAGGGGTATAAATTAAAGACAGGGATGGAAATTTCACCAGAAGCAATTAATCTTGAACTGTCCTGTCCACACATCTACTGCTGCTCTCCTTCCCCCAAGGGATTCCAGGGAGACTGCCTGTCCCCCTTAAGGAAGACACAGTGACGTAGCACTGTTACATTACACATGTGCAAGGTGCCCATGGGAGCTCTCCAGTCACACTGAGCAGTTCTGGATTGCATAGCTGCGGCGGCAAACATCCCTCAGAGACTGCCTGTCCTTGGGGGCTTTGACTGCCTGAATATCCCAAAGGAGTTCTCACTCACCGAACAGCCTCCAGGGGTGTTTTAATTAAAGGGAGTAGAGTGGGAGTGGGATAAGAAAAGCAGAAACTCCACCTGCAATTTATTACATATGCACTGTCTTCCCCTTGGGACACACCAAGAATTCAAATGTTGCTCTGCTATAGCTTCTGAAACCCCATTTACAACGCCTACACCTAAGGTCCCAAACCCCAAGGCTGGCAAGGTCTGAACTAGAAGAACAAGTTTTGTGCAAAGATACACGACACAAAGATGTATGTCTCCCCTAAAACTCTCCTTTTCCTGCTACCATCCAGCTGCAAAGACAATCCATTCGGCATCCACGAGGAAGAAAACCAACATGCCAAATTTGACCCATCTTTGTGAAAAAAGACAGTGAATGAGTCAGAAGAGAAGAAAGTGCAGAGCTGGATGGAGCTCAGCAAAATTCTCCCACCAGCACCCATCTACCCTGAACCACAGAGTCGTGTCCCAGCCACCCTCTTTCGTTCGCGAGCCCAGATCCGCATGTGGCTTGTTCATATCTTCCTGGCAAGGGGGATTCAAAACAGGCAGCCACCTACGTGCGAAACCCAGATCTTTTCAGTGTGAAATTACAACCTGAGTGATGGCTCTGTGCAACAAGAGCAAGGGTAGCAGAAAACTGTCAGCAGCTTAGAGGATTTCGTGGGTGAAAATAAGCACGGGCATAGTGCTGTTTAAGATGTGGAGGAGCAGATGCTAAAACGCTGTGCAAAAAACACCCGTCTGCTGACCAGTCAGCTCTGAGCTGGGCTGAACTTTAATTACCTCCGTCCTTCAATCCATCAATAGCACTTATCGGAAGGAAGATGAAAGTAGTAAAGCATCACACAGCATGCACGGGTTTACCAAGAGTAGCCAGAATCCCACAAGGGTCTCTGCTCTACATGGCAAGATTGGGGGTGGGGGAACAGATTTTCAAACTACAGAGTAAGGCAAATATTACAGACACAGCAAAATACAGCAAATCTCAGCTGCTTGAGACCACAAAGCTGTGTAAACTTCCTTTTAAGGTCAGGGTTTTGTTATATTAGAAAGCACAAAGAAAGTTGAGCTACTTGCAGATAGAAGTGAACAGCTCAAATTTGACATTGCACATTTATATGACATTCGCAGTTTAACTTTGTAGGATCTGACCCGAGAGGAATCCTTAACATCCCTGAAATTAGTGGCAAGTTTTAAACTGTCTTTAGCAAAGGTGCCATTGAACCTCTTACATAGCATCAGGACAAGAAACTTTGCATGTGTTAAGAGATTTTTAATCCTTATGGGGCTTTCCTTTAGTCTACCGAGTCTTCCAAGACACAGGCAAGAAATGCCCACCACCACCACTGTGACACTGATGTTCCTTCCCTGCTCTTGTGCTCATTTCTGGATTAATGGAAGCATCAGGAAAGCAAAATTACTGACATCTGAGAGAAGGAGCTGTGTGAGGATCCACCTCCAGCTCACTGTGCTCAGCTCCTCCTAATCTTCACCCACAAAACCAGCATGACACAGGTAGCAAGTGGCCGTGCATTCAAACAGCTCCCAGGGCAACCCCTCCAGGCTCTGTAGGGACAAGGTCTCTCCACTGGTACTTACAGTAGACAGTGAGCAGCACACTGGCATTGCTCATCCCCACCACGTTCTCAGCAATGCAGGTAAGCAGGAATCCATTGTCCTCGCTGGTGACGTTCACCAAGGTCAAATTGATGGCATGAACATTGGTCCAGTTAAGGTTGGTCTAAAAATCCCAGAGAGAAATACAGACAGAAATCAGTATTTGGTGGCTCCTTTCTTCCCTTCTAGCACCCCCAGAAAAGGAGGATCACAGTTTCCGTGTGAGGAGGTCTCCAAAATCCAAAGACAGCTGGGATCTGGGTGAAGGGAGGTATTTCCTCACTTGATCAAACACACAACATCTTGTAAGAGGATATACTGGGAAGGGGAGAGCCATGGCATTGTAACATTGATGAGCACGGCTGGCCTCTAGCAAATCTTACTTAGCTACTACTTAGCTTTTGCAAACAGGTAGTTTCACCAGAGTTCCATCAGAGGACATATGAATTAATTTAATCAGGGAGCACTGAGCTCTGGAGCTCTCTATCTTCACTTTCCAGCCAAACAGAGGAAAAGTTTTGCTCAGTTCCCAGAGAGACCCCAGCTTTTCATGTGGATTGAGCATGGCTTCAGCTTTCCTTTGGATACAACAATTTCTCTTTTCTCATACCGTCCACCTGGCCCTCTGCCCTGCGTGCATGGACCTGGGAAACCCGGGCAGCTGCTTCGCTCTTGCCCATTGGACACAGGCAGCACTGAGGTGTGGCAGCCCCTACCTGGTGGGTGTTGATGGAGTGGAGTTCAGCCACTGTCCAGTCCACGTCTGGCAGCGGCGATCCCGAGCCGTTGCAGGTGATGACGGCGTTCTCCCCTTCCCGCACCGTCAGGTTCACGTGGCTCACACTGATCTCAGGAAGGTCTAGAGGAGCCAAAAAATAAAACGCTCAGGTGTGGGGCAGAATTCTCTACAGCCAGCCACAGGAAGTGTGTGGACCCAGATCCCACCAAGCTGTTTTCCAAATCAGCTTCCAGCACCCTGAAATGAGTAACATGAGGCAACAGATTGGCCTTGCTCTACCAAGAAAACTAGGGGTGTTGGAGACAGGGGAAAATGTAGACAATGGAGATGTGCCAGCTGAGTAGACCCTCTCATCAGCTTTGAATCCAGAAGCTGCTGTCCAGTTCTGGCTACTCTTCCTCTCACACAACCCCCATACACATCTCTCTAATCCCACAGAAGCTACTCAAGAGGGCAGTCATCTAGGATGAGAAAACTGTGTGTACTGGGAGAGGATCCAAGGCATCCCCACCCCCAGGGACTAGGCACAGGGTACTCAGCATTCCAGGTGAAGAAAGTGTCCCTCTGATTTATAACAATCAAGAAGAGATGACCAAGGATGTGTCCTCATATTAACTGCAGCTCTCCTAATAGAAGGTGCCCTTGTTCTTCCTCAGTGGTAGCAGAGGGATTCACTGATTTATGGTGGCTCTGATTTACACCAGTTCCTTACTCAGTGCCACAGGCACCAAATATCCTTGCAACATGAAACAAGACAGTGCTGGTTGCAGGAAGGCCAAATAATCTTGATGAGGGGAGGTTTTCAGAGGCAAATTGAATAAGCAGGGCAGGAGGAACTGACCAGTGGAACCATCATAGGGCAGCAGAACCCATCATGCCAAGGCAAAGTCATGGAGGGGGACACACCCCCTTTCATGGCCATCAGAGAGTAACACCAGGAAGGAAGAACATTGTACTAATTGGGGGGATGCCAGAGGAAAGAAAGCAGCAGTCAAGACCTGGCATAGGTGGCAGGAATAGTGGAGAGGGAGATGAGAAAGACACATATGGTCTTCTCCAGGCTGAGCTGGTATCAAACATGGCCACACCAAACCATGCCTGCCCTCAACACCAAAGGACAAGTGTGGTGTCCTTACAAGGTCCCTGGAGTCTTAATGCCTGAACAGAAAGACTCCTCTGGAGGAAAGCAGACCACTCTGGCTCCCTGCCCTTCCAGGAGTTTGCATGGTTAGAGGAGGTGCTTACCCTGCACACCAGCACATTTTTGCTCCTAAATCAGCACCCTGCTGTCCCCTGCAGTCTAATACCACCACTGACAGAGCCATCTCTCCTCCTGTCCCTGATTCCTAAGGATTTTTTTGTTGTTGTTTAATCCTTGCAGTTTATTCTTCCCATGTGGGGCGGAAATTACAGCACTCTCAAATCTTTTTAGCTCATCCATACGAAGGCATACTTTGGCAAATTTCCAGAGCTTAAAGGGACAGGGTGAACTTGGAAAAAAAACAAACAACAACTAACCAAAAAAAGCAACAAAAAACCAAGTCATGCAAATCTGAACATGCATGCTGTTTGTCTACTACTGCTACAAGTAACAAGCCCAAATCCCTAGTACAGAGGACGATTATATATAAAAAAAACCAAACCTGGTTTTCCTCCCTTTTTCAACCTGTGAGTTTGACATCTGCTTGTGTATAGTTTAATTGCTCTGTGGAAGGTACATCTCTTTTTCCTTACTCTGCAAGGGATGCTTTCCAGTAATAGCAATAGCAGAGCAAAGCCTGACACCAAACAGGCAGCTGATGTGTGAACAAGGTGAAGGAAAAAGGGATAACTATTCAACATGCCTCTTGTTGCTCCTGGGGCCGCTGGACTCTTTTAAACATCAGTAGGAAATAGAAAGAGCTATAAAGTCACTTCTGGCTCTTCCCTACAGGTATGGGATTTCAATTGAAAAATAAAACAAAAGAAAATGAATAGAGACATGCATTTCCTAAGAGTAATTACAAAAGATTCAGTGTCAGTGTCTTTTAACAATATGCTGCTTCTAGGATTCGTTAGGCACAGGAAGATCTACGTGAAACAGCTCTTTTCAAGACATCACACAGACTCACTACAGACACTTTGTCAAGCAGCAGCACTGCAGTGAAGAAAATGCCCCAAATCACCCAATATCTTTCATACACGCATTAACAGCAGCCTCACATTTACCCAGATATTCTATTTTTAATCTATAAACTATCCCAACCAGCTTCAACCTCCTTGTTCTCAACCACATGGAGTGGGATCCTGCGACATCAGGTTCCCAAAATAGATGAACTTGAGGTGCTGAATTGGACAGGGATCCCTCCCAGCCTCTCTCATGTCCAGCCCAGGGATCCTTACCACACTGGGTGATGTTCATCTCCTTCAAGGTGATGATGGCTGCATCCATGGTCATGCAGTAGAGATCCTGGTACTGCAGGTTTGCCTCGCTCTTCTCCTGCCAGAGCTGGATCCAGCGGATGTCGCAGCTGCAGTTAAAAAGGTTCCTCTCTAGTCTCCTGCAGGCAGAGAGAGGTGAGAGAGGATGGTGGGATGGGGAAGGATCAGCAGAGCTGTCACCTGGCTCTGGAATCCCCAAGGATGACAGCCACCAAGCAGGTGTAAGAGCTAAAGTAGTGTCTTCTCCGCATTATCCGCCTGGGGTCTTCTGGCACGTATTATTCCTGTCTTTGCCACAGTCACACATCCGTGTGTTCATACGGTCTCCTTCACGAGTGCACACAAGGTTTTACATCTCCCAGGGCAGCACACAGATGCATTCACTGTCTCACACCACAAGATCTGCACTACTGTGGCTTGGTTCACTGTCACCCAGACATCCAAAAAAGTTGACTCTCAGCAAAGGAGCAGACAGCTCTCTACTGCCCTAAAATATTGAATTACACCTCCAAATCCTGCTTCAGTGGTGGTCCTAGACTTTGCTGGGCAAAGCACAATTCAAGCCCCCACAAGTACTCAGAGAAGCTGGCAGCTCTTCTCCCAATTTCCTTGTACAAACATAGGCTCCTGGTGACCCAGAACACAAGCTAATGTGCAGGGGAACATGCATTTTAATCAAATCCATCAGCACTGTGCTGAGACCCTGCTGACCTGGCCAGGAGAAATGGAGAAAAGCACTGCCTTTAATGTACTTCATTTAAACCACATTTACACATAGTCTATATACCAGGAATGTTTATTATAATTGATTTTCCAACCTATTAACCATTTCATTTACATTTTTAAAGCTCTGCAGGTGTCTGTGGACATGCAAGAAGGATAAGTCCCAGGAGGGAGAGTAGCCCAGTGCTCAGCCAGGACTGAGTTACCAAGGTGGTTGCAATGATAATTTGAGCAAAACTAGCAGATACAGCCTGAACAAACAAAACAACTCCCCACACAACTGTAAAGCAAAGAAAGTTGGGATCAGCAGAGGCAACAGCGCCAAAGATGAGCTCACTCACCCCAAAGCAGAAGGGCATCTCCAAAGGTCAAACCATTGTTTCATGTGATAGCTAGATTCCCCCATCATACAGGGGAAAGCTTTTTTCCTGCTCTGTTCCACGTGCTACTGCAAAATTCATGCTTGCTTTTACAAAATTAATTTCACCGACTAACAGGATTTGAAAACAACCTTCCAGACATCTGCAGCTGGCGTTTTGTCAATACAGTGCTGCAAAAGGAACTGAAGGGGTCTTCTGGTAGTACCCAGGGTTGCTAAACCTGAACCCTAATGATACCACTTTGCATTTTCAAATTCATCAAGATGTGATCTGACCTTTTTTTTTAGAGCAAACACTGAGTCAAGCTTCACTCTGTGGCTTTTCTTTAGTTCATTTCTTTCCCACCAAAAGCACATAAACCTCTGTGACACAGGTACAAGGCTCAGACAAGCAACTCAAAGGCCAAAGCACTAAATTTACCAGACCAGAGCAGATTAGCACAGTGATTTGGTGGGATTTGAGTGATGAGACATTCCCTGCGTGCTCCGACAGGTACTACCAGGGCTTTGCACAGGCTCTACATCCTCTTCTACATGACCATGAATCTCCTTCTCAGGAGTCTGAGAACCAGGAGTTCCAGAACCACTAACACCAACAGGACATGGGATGGCATGAGGGTAAGGGCCATGGCAGATCAGGTAACTGGGGATGTACCCTGGGACCTGGCAGAGTTCAGATGCAATGGGGGAGAAATTCTGCTCAGCTGCAAATATCCTCACAAAATGAGGCTGCTGGGAGAGCTGCTGTCCTAGCACTGAAGGGCAGCTCTGTAAGTAATAGACAGCAGCTTTCCCGGCCCATTGCTAATTCATGAAGGGCCATGAATAATACAGGAGCCAGAGGCTTCAGGGCAGAACTTCCCAACAACCTGCCCCAACACCAGCAATGTAACTCACTCTAATTGAGACCCCCAGAGGGGCTTTTGCACAAATTAACTCCCATCACGGGCTGGATGTGCTGAGTGCCACGCTGGCACAGCTCTGTGTATGGAAGGGGCACATGTGTGCACCCATTGTCCCTAACATGCATGGCTAAAGCATTCCCAACATGCAGAAAATACCCTTTTCCTCCTTGCTTGGTGCCTGCCTTGCCAGCCAGCTCTCCAGGGAGGTACATAGGGAATTCCACACTCACACTGTCCTAAACCCACCCAAAAACCTGGACTTCCAATTCTCTCCTCAGACCCCTTCCCTTGCAAGGATCATTAGGAGATGAAGCTGCTTCCGACTCTTCCTCTCACTTTTCTGTAACACACCTCCACTACCTACAAACTCTCTGCTTGTGGACATGGATGCACCTTCTCTTCCTGCAAGAAGGAGAAGCATCTCAGGGACCACAAGGTGCCCTTTGGACAAAACACACTGTTGGACCAGAGGGCACTGCCATGTGCTTCAGACCATGGGTGCAGCAGCACCCCAGTGAGAATTAAGGCAAGGGGCTCTTTGTGGGACACATCCAGTACAATTTACTCCTGGAACGAACAAACAAACGCAAAGGGCATTTTTTGCATGCAGGCTGCAATTGTTTCCAAAGCATTGCTTGGCTGCAGGCACTCAGGAGCTGTGCACACCCCCACACCTTCTTCAGCCCTCCTTAAAACTGAAAACGCCTGTGAGAAATAGCAAATATCACAGCTGCAAGGGAGCTGGGCTCTCTGCACAAGCAGAGCTGCTTTGTCACTCAAGGAGTTCATCCAAAAAGGACTGAACCTGCACTTGAGACAGAGCTATCCACAAACACCATAAGCAGAGAGTGATAGTAGGGTATACTCAGGGCACAGCCCCTTCCCTAAACAGGAACACTGGGTTTAGGAAAGAGATAAACTGTGGCAACCACACCATGAGCTGTCATTTGATGGGACAATGACCCATCAAAGCAGAAACCCTAGAGCCATGCAAGTATCAAGTCAACTCTTCAACAAAAATGATGCTGATGGTGCCTGGTTGAGCCCAGTTTTGCTCCCTGCAGAGAGCTGTACCCACTATCTTCTAAAACTGCCTGGACAGCCTTCACCAGGGTAGACCAGTGTGGGAGACAGGTGCCACCAACACTCCAGTGTGCTCTGGAACAGACAGGGACTTCACACAAGCAGTTTTTTCCAGACTAGGCAGCTAAATGAGACACATGCCCCATCCCATGCCTCTCCACTCATCAGCTAAAGCAAAGCTGTCTGCAGCTAAAACCTCTCAGAGGGCAGCAGAGATCCTTGCCACACTTCTCCTGTCTGTTTCAATTCACATAAAATTCCTGCCAAGGTTTCATACTCTTACAATTAAAATGCTCTTCCTACCTTGGGACTGAGGCCACTTCCCTAAGCTTGAGAAGCAAAGAGCACTCAACAGAGAGAGAAATCTAATCTTTTTATTCCTATTAATTTCCCACAAACAGGCTTTCTCTTGGTGGTGCAACCAGAACTGTTATTTGTGAACCCCTGCCAGAAGCGGCTGGGATAAAAAGGGATGGACTGGGACAGGGAGTGGTGTGTGCTGTCTGGCAGCTGGCTCAGCTAATGCAGAGAGCAGGCAAGTACCCACTGTCTGGCCACAGCTCTATTACTGGGACTGCTGGTGGTGATAAGTTTCAAAGCTGGAGGCACAGACCATGTTAAGTCGGACTCACAACATTAATAGAGATGCTGCTGTGCCCCATCCCCACCAAAGCCTCTTGCTGTAGCATTGCAGAAATGTACTGCAGGGCAACTTGGCAGGGACTGCCAGTATTAGAAATGCTGATGGGTCGGGCAGAGCAGCAAGATGTTCAGGACTACAAGGTTTTATACAACTAAAGATGTAATTGGATCCAGAGTCTTAGGTCTTTCCGGGAAGGAATTTCTTGAAATGTCAGCTCTAAGCTCTCTGAGGACATGACAAAGGAAGCCAAGGACATGACAGAGGAAACCAGCTGTGACTTCTGGATAAGAAAGGCTCTAAGTCCAATGTTTATGAGCTGTTGCATGTGTCAGATGCTTCCTTGCACACACTCAGCTTCAGACTTAGGAGAGTTGTGTGCTCATTAGCCTGAGCCCTGCTGGTCAAGGTCAGCCCATGCCATGGGAATTAGGGCTGGAGTTACTGGAAACCATTCCAAGCCTTGTTTCTGGCCGGAATGAGCAAGAGATAATATTCTCTGGAAGTATGCCTCATTTTTGCCATCCTTTCTTCAGTGAGTCAGCAGGGGAAAATCTCAGCTCTGTTGAACAAGAAATTCTTCTTTAAAGCAATACCATGCTCATGAGGCTGCGATGCCTTGGATGCAGCCAAGCAGCAATTTCAAGCCCCAAGTCACCATCCACCTGCCCAGTACTCTTCTGATCTTTACTCCTCGTTGTTCACTGTGAGTGGCTTTGTCAGGTCTCGTGTTCCCTGGCAATCTCCATGTCACACTCAGTTGTAGTTCCTCTCCTCCCGACACTCTCCTGGAGACAATCCTCCCACTGCTTCCCTCACCACATGCTCTACTGCTCCGAGCTGCCTCGTTGTAAGTCACGGTTCTGGCTTGGATGACTTTCCTTCCTCTGGATCCATGGTTGCCTGATGGCACAGGGGCACTGGAATTCAGTATAAGGCATATCTCATGATCCTCTGCACCCATTTGGTTCCACCAACCCCCCACACAGACATAACCCTCTGGAGAAGAGGGGACTCTTGCCAGCTTCTCTGTGTCCCTGGAGTTGTCTGGGCTCTCCAGCACTGTGCACAAACGCTGCTGCTCAGCCTGTCTTCCTCAGGCTAGATGTCTCTGTATTGGCCTCTGCTGCTCACCACCTTCCCTTTCCAGAGAGTTTTGGCTCAATTTCAAGTCCTTGGCTGATGTCAATCTGCAACTCCCTTTCTAGCTTTCACCAGTGTTTCACACTCACTTTATGTGGGCCATGCATTCCATCTCCTTTCCAGGTTCTGGAAGCCTCCTTGGAGCTCAGTGTGCCAAAAAACTGTCTCTTACTCACCCATCCTCTGCATTTCTAAAAAAAAAAAAATACAGTATTTCCCACTTTTGTGGATCCATTAGTAATTTCTCCCCATCATGGAGATCTGCTCTTTCTCACCAACAGGTCCCATCCTTCTAGCAGTCAGGACCACAACCACCTCATAGTAGGTAACATGTCTTTACCTTAATTCCCAACATCTTTATGTGAATGATTATTCAGAGCCCATAGCTCAGGCTACACCTCTGTGCTGCCTTCTTTCCTACAATTCCAAGGTTCAGCATGGTCCCAGGAAGGATGCTGCAGGCACGTCCCCTGCCCCTTAAAAACTGACATCCCAGTGGATATCAGATAAAATATCCCTCTCCTGTTGTGTTTGGGGAACATCATCACCACATTATTCTGGTAATCTCCATCCTAGCTTTGTTTATGTGGATGAAGGTTCCCTAGTTACAAGGAACTCAGAGGGGAACATCTGTCAGCAAGCACCTAAAGCAATTCTTTAGGAAAAATGAGCTTGACCAGGCTCTTACTCCAGCCCAGCCAACAGCAAGGCAGCCCCTGTGGGCAGGCACATTTGTAGGTTTAAATCGCTCAGTGGAGCTGGTGCCAGAGGTTGGTTTGCCAAGACCCCTTTCACAGCCTGGAGCACGAGAGGTTCAGCTGAGGCTCCTGCCCCACATGATGCCAAGCCTCCCTGTGGGACACCTTGGACAACACACACCACATCTGTACTGCTTTCCCACCCCACCATGGCTTCCAACCAGCCAGCCCTGTGCCTCCCCACATTTCTTTGCACACTACTTCTTTGCTTCACTGGGGTTTGTTATCTCCAAGAAAACTGCTCTGAGCACAGCTCCAACTGGAGCCAAGTAATTCAGCTTCTTCCTGCTTGCCACACTGCAGAGTGCTGGCCCCAAGTGACTCTGCTGACACCATCCAAAGGCACCCCAAGCACACCAGCTCCCTGCCAGGATCATCGTATCAGGACAGTACAGATGTATTCATCAGGTGAAGTAGCCTTTGCTGCCCAAAAAGCAGCTTCTCAACTCCCTTTGTGCTTGGTATTGGTCTTTTGAGCCCGGCTGGAGCTGGCAGACCTGGGACGTGCCTGAAGAAACAAAATATGGCCAAATGAAGCAAAAGCACATCAAAACAAGCCCCTTTGGAAGCATTCCCATTAATCTGCAGGCTCACCATTACCCCAGGCCCTGCAAGTGCCTCCAGCTCAGGACTGCAGCCCCATTTGCTCCTCCACTCTTGGGTCTCTCTTGGGTAACAACCATCAATCTGAGTTTTGCCAGACAGTACAATGACAATAAGTAAAGGTCTAAGAATACAAATGACTCACGCTATTAAACTTGAAACCCTAGCCAGGCTTGAAAAATATTTAGAGCAGTAATCAGCAAGGAGACAAATTCTGAATCCAGCATTTTAACTCTGCAAGCCAAATTTCCCCATTAGAAGGGTGTTTCTCCATTTTCTAATATCACTATTAGGATTTTTCATTTAACAATTTGACAGAAATAAAATACACTGCAGTAACACCAGTGATAACACACTTACTCCCACTTGAAAGACTGTCTTTATTCTTTCATAAGTCACTTCTAGCTTACAGCTCTATTGATCATCAGTGAGGATGAATGGAGCTTCCCAGGATCCTCTGGGACAAATCCTACATATATATTTTTTTATACCCACCAAACAACTATTTCTAAAATTCAACAGAACAGGTCATCAGGGCAACGTTCCATTGATTTCATGTCCACTTATTCCTCAAGCACGATGCTGAATGCTCTATCAATAATTCAGCAGGCTGAGGGCCACCAGTGCCCCAGGAGACACAACTATCTCATCATCTCCCACATCAGAGCTGGGAGGTGTCTCCATTGCTAGAGAGAAAGGGAATCATGGGCCTGAAAAGCAGGGGTGTCTTGAAAGCATGTGCACCAACTAAAGAAAAGCAGTTAGCCCTACCCTGCAACAGATGAGAGCAAGTGTTTGAAGAGATTCACTCAAAATCTGGCCTAGTAAGTATTTCTAATGTGCTCCCAGAGTTAGTCAACCATTTACTACTCCAAGCATGACTTGTTCATCATCCCGACGTTAATTAGCCAGCTGCTGTGAAGTTAAAAGAGAAGCAGTTCTGCTGTGGTGCTTCCATACCCAGGAAAGCCTCCCAAGGATGTTGCTGCCCACTGGAGTTTTAGGTAATTATTCGCTGGCTTCAAAATAGCTCTATTTGGAAATCATTCCTCCTCTCAGCCTCCTGTCTTTTCCCAGGAGATACCCCCAAGGTGGGACTTACAGTTCAAAGAGTCGCAGTGTCTGGAAGAGTTGCCATGACAGAGTGGTGAGCCGGTTCCCAGAGAGGTCTCTGAAAATTAAAGGAAAGAAAAAAAAAAAAAGTAGTCACTGTAAATAATTCTTCCTGCACATGGCCCTACCACCTCCACAGAGCTCATCGTCCTCCTCGATGGGGAGGCTGTCAAGCAGTTCAGAACTCAAGTTCAGATTTCATAATGAGAGATTTTAATGAGGACAAACCCAAATGAAAGTTTCTCTCTCTCTTTTTTTTTTTTATTTTTTCTTTTTTTTAAGGGAGAAATGATTTATACCCTGCTGCAATGTTAAGGAAAAAAAAATAGTCTGATTCTTACCCATAAATCTGGAGCTCAACCAACCATAAGCAAAAAGAACAAGTCTAATTTCAGAACTTGAACAAAAAATTAAGTACAAACTTCACGTTAAAAATAGTAACAGCCAGGTTCAAATGACAGCACGATGATTACCCAAGGTGTTATCAAATGATCTGCAGTAGCTGTGCATTCCAGGTGTCCCAGAATGGCTGTGTGCTGCCTGCACCCAGGGGTACCACTGCTACAGCAGCCAACAGCTCCCCATCCCTCTCTCCATCTGCCCAAACTTGCAAAAACATAAATCTCATCTACCTGGGAGAGCTTTGCAACCCAGCAGACATCTTCTCTTTAGCTGAAAGCCAGAGAGGATGAAAGAATGTGAAAGAAACTGAATTAATAAAAACAAGAGGAAGAAATGTGTTTGGAGCAGGGTGAGCAGAAGAACAGCCCCAGTTTCTAACAGCACAAAAAGATGGTAATGAAAAACGTTCTGCTCTGGCCAGCCTTCCCAGGGACATCTGGCCAGCCTGAGAGCCACCATTCCAGTGACCAGCCCATGGGGTGAGTGAGCAGAGGAATGGGTGATCACAAGCTCTGGGAGAACCCCAAATGCCCGATCTCTTTGCTGGCCTTCAGAACACACAAGAGTTGCTGCCTCACATCCTTCACCAAATCCATCCCTGCTGTGAGCCACAGGCAGGCAGGGCAGCCCCTCTGCCTCAGCCTGGCCCACAGGGAAGAGCAATGAAGAGCCAGAGGCATGAACCACCTGAGGTTCATTCAGCTCTGGGCTGGCCAAATAGGAGGTATGACCCAAAGCAGTCCAGCTGTGCAGGGCTCAGCCCCAAAACCCTGTTTGATTTGCAAATAAGTGCTAAAACCAAGAGCACAAACCCCTGAATGGCTCGTGCTGGCACAGGTCTGATGCACGGGGATTTGGGATGACAGATTCATTTCTTCCCTTACACTGAGTTTCAGCAAGGGGAAAGCAATTCTGTTCCTGTCCCACCTGCATAGAACTCTGCAATTAGGAGTGGGGAAGCTGCTCACACAGCAAAGCATTGTCCCAAAGGCTCTCCACGAGCCTGGCAGAAGAACAAGCCCAAACACAATGATGGCACAGTGCTGCCTTTTTAAATTCTGGCTCTGCTTCACATCAGACTATCCCACTGTGGGAACCATGGCAAACCACCGGTATCTCATTTCACATGACTATGATCCCACCATTCCCACGTCTGTAGACAAACTGCTTCCAGCCTCTGGTAAAGGTGGCAAAAATGACAGGTAAAGCTAAGCAGGGGGGAAGTAAAAATTATAAGACTCCCTCCTTTATCCACCCCAGAGCACTAAGCACCTGGAAATTTTGCAAAGACAGATGAAAAGTGGGAGGGAAAGGAGCAACTCACTGTTACTGAAAAGTGAGACAGAGTACTCCCTCCCCCAGCCCAGGGAGAAGAAGGAAGCGTAAAGGGGATGCATGAGAGACAGCAAGATGTGGGAGAGAGGCAGAAATGCAGAGGAGGGAGTGAATCTCGCTGGAATGTCCTTTCTCAAAGGTCATGTTTTGCTACATTAGGCAGAAATGTCAAGAGAAAATTGGATTCTGAAAGAGAAGAGAAAAAACAAGAGGCTTTCCACGCAAATAAGGGAATCAAAAATAGCATGATCGTGTTATTACAATTTAGGACACAGAGAGATGGAGAAAGGATACATCCTCACTAATGCAAGGGGCTTTGCCAGGCAGATGTGCTCCGCTTCTCATCGCCCACAGTGCCTGGAAACCAACGCCTACCACCTCCTCCCTCTCCCAGACAATAACCCACAGCAAGCATCAGGGAGAGAGGAGATGGGTCTTCCCTTGCACACATCTGTCAGGAGACTCCATTCTCAAAGGGCAAAGCCAGTGTTTGTTCTGACCTGACCATCAACTTCTGCAGGGCTGGTCAGGGGGACACACCCATGGCTCCGTTTCAGATCAGCCTGGACACACACCAGGAGGAATGTGTCTGTCACTGGAAACAGACACCTTGGGTACTTCAAAACATCACCAAGGTCCTTCCTCAGGATCAGAGGCAGACCTCAGCACAGAGGCTAAAAGAAGCTGCACACAAACACACATTAAAAATGAACCATTTCTGTCACAAAAACTCCAAAGGTCAGAGATGCCAGGACTGGGATTCCACATACAAAAAGCTACAGCTACTGACTTGTGCTGCAGAAGATAGAGTTCCTCCAGAGAAACCTCACTGCACAGCAGTGATTTCTCTCCAGAACAGATCCATCCCACATGCTGGATGGGACAGATTTCCTGGGGAAGGGAGCATGTGATTCTGTAATTAGAGATGGAATCACAGTACACGCACACGAGATCAAATTATGGCTCCAGAGGTGAGGCTCTGAGCTCCAGCACTTTGTAACTCTTGTTTGGTGCTTTCAAGGTTCTCCTCAGTCACAAACCTCAGCTGCACACACCAAGCTACCCAGTGTTCTGCACAGAATAAATGGGGAGGGTTGAGGAAAATCAAGGCACTCACATCCAGAGCTAGTCCTCTCACAGCTCCAAATCAAGGCCTCTCAAAGGCCCATTCTGCCTTCCTGCAGTATTTCCAAGTCTGTTGCCACTTCCAAATCCCTGTTACTGGAGTGACAAGAACCTCCATTCTCCTATGCTCTGGCTGGGCAGTGCCAGCTCTCTCCTTCCTGATCCATTTCCTTCCCCCTGCTAGATGGCTGAATCGCACTACTCACTGCTCTCCAACCAGTCCCAAATATTTCTCAACCTCAATTTCCTTATCCACATCCAAATTTCCTATGATATTCCCCACTTTTACACCCTCCCGCATCAACAGCAGTGTCCCAAGAAGAGCTGCTACTCCTCTCCCTTATGCATTCCTGAACATCCTTTGCAAAACTTCGCCCCTCCAACTGGACCAAAAGCCATTCTGCTGACATAAGATGTCCCTGAGCAAAAGTCTTACAAGCAAAATCTGTCCTTTGACAAGATTTATTTCCCTCCACAAAAGGAGGGTGCAAATGTTCTGTAACAGCAGCATCACCAGCATTTTCTAGCTTGAACAAAACAGATTTGCTTCTACCACCTCAAACATTTGAGAAAGCTCTTATGTGAAACTAGAAAAAAACAATAAAAAATAGAAACAGCCAGGAGCAGACACCCAACACAGAAAACTTCAGCCTGAGCAATTAAAATTTGGCAGAATTATAGGAAAGTGAAAGCAGTCCTGTAGCAGTGTGCCAGACAAGCTTTATAACAGCCTGTGGCATCAGCTCCACCTGTAACAAAATAGAGCACATCACATGTCAAGAAAATGAAAGCAGAGAGAAGCAAAATGCCTTCCCTATGTATTTCTCAGCAATGAACAGGAGCCTGTCTTACCCAGGACAGATCTGCCATCAGCACTCCTGGAACATATTCAGACTGCTTCTTTGCCATGGGACATTTTCTCCATCACTCACAAGATGCTCTTTTCCATGGAGACAGTCTCTAGAAGTAGCTGCCAGGGTGCTTTTTGCCTCCAGAAGGAGTTAGTAGGGAGAGGGGGTTGGAGAGAGCTCACCTGGACCAGGTCCAGGGCAGAGCCACCCAACCCACCCATGGCTCAGGCTCAACCACTCCACAACCCTGCTGTTGCAGCAGCTGGGCTCCCAAGGCTCCTACTCTTATCCCCAGCAGCCCTCTCCACCAGCACCTCACTGCACACCTCAAGGGCAGGCTGTTATCACTGAGTGACAGCTAAATCCCAGTTCTTGTTCTCTCCCTGCTTCTACATTTCCAGAGTGGACACACCAAGTCCCACACACTCTCCCTACAGCTCCTGCAGGCACTGCCCAGGTCTTGCTGGTGACCAGCAGGGAGGGGAGGTGACCTCTGCCATTTTGTCACAGCATGAGTGACAGATGGGGCCATGGAGTGCCCCATGCAGTCCTGAACGAGCTCCCGGGGTTAAAAAAGGAACGGGTGAGGGTGGAACAAAGAGGAGTCCAGATCTGTGGGGACCAGAACAAGTGGACTTTAATGCAAGAAGAGAAAGCATTTTTTCATTTCCTTTAATTATCCAGCCACCAGAAGTGTTTCCACTATTAAAGCCATTTTTATTCAGCTAAATTAAGCCAGTTGCCTCATTAATGACACCAACAAGCAGGAGCCCCTGTAATTAAACTGTAAGTTATTTTATGCAGTTCAGCTCAACGCAACGGCAGAAACGCTGCTGCTGGGGAGGGACCCTGTGCACCTGTCCCTCCTCCACGCAGCTCCATCCTCCACTTGCCCTTGTTTCCAAGCTGACACATTTATTTCTGCATGGGAGAAGTTTTCCACACGTTTTAATAACATGGTGCCACTATGAAAATCCTGACTGGGAGGGATTAACTTCCCAGAGCAGCTGGGGCTGAGGGAGCATGAGCGAGTGCCTGGCAGAAATGCGAGGAGAGATGCACAACCTCAGCTGAGGTCCCCAGCGCTGAATATGCTGCTGGCACTGCATGTGACTCCCTCGATATTTGGGCACAACAGGTGTTGCCCATCATCTCAGCTCACTGCAGCCTTAGCTGGATGCTGGTGGCCACAGGAGAGGAGAATGTCACAGCCTCATGTGTTGCTGTAGGGGCAGCTCTGTTCAGGCTTTGTATCTGCAGCAAGCTGCTAAAGCTTTGGGTTTGAGTCAGAGAAATGCTGGAAAGTCACTCCGGGGCTCGCTTATCCCTGCTAGATAACTCCAATGACCTCTAAAATCACTGTTACACTCCCCATCACTCTCCCTCCACTTCCTGTTTAGTAAGCAGCTTTGCTCATTAAGGGAAAAAATGTGCTGTCCTCCCTTAATGAATATGCCAAAATTACCCGACTAGTCCTAGAAGCTGTGGCAGGACAGGCCTCCCCACAAATCAGGCTCTGCAAATATTAGACTCGACTGGAATCTCCAATAGCTCAGCCCCAAGTCCCAGCAGGACATGCTTGAGACAGCCTGGGAAAGGACTGGGCACTGCCAAGTGCATTCAAGCCTCACATGCCCGGAAAGCAGAGTGAGCAGAACAGGATGTGCCATTAAACTGGTCAGCCTGAGATTTCCTAGCTGCCAGGAGTTCTCCTGGATTTGCTCCTTGTTCAGACTCAGCACCAGGATACATATTGGTGCTGTGGAGGAGACAACAGAGGTGTTCAGCCATGGTCTGGCCTTACCTACAGCTCGGTTCTGCTCCTCAAGCAACACCCCAGAAACCCCCAGGGCTTTTCTGACCCCAAACACAGCAGAACCAAAAAGTCTCCAAGGTTCAAATCTTCCTTTGTGCACTTGGGTAGCAAAACTGTATCCATTCTCCTGTCCACAGGTTCTGTCCTGTACCTTGTAAGGCACATGTCACACAGCATGCGCCAGGACATAATCAACTCATTCTCCACAAACTATTTCTTGTTCTAGGGCTAGAGTCAGAATCTGCAATAATTTTCCAAACTCATGGCATCCTGCACCAGAGAGGAGAGAAGGACCGTCATGGATGACACACAAGAAGAGACCCTGCCATTCCACATGCACTGCCTGCCACTCCACTGATCCTGGAAGTGTGATTCTGGAGGAAGGAACCACCAATCCCTCCATATTTCTCAGCTGCAGGACCCTGATTTTCAAATTCACACTGAAACAGGGCTGAGGGAGATGGAAGGTCTCCTACATTGTTCTTTAAACAACAGCATTGAAAAACAAAAGCTCCACAGCAAGCGGGAAGGCACGAAGGCACCGGACCTCTGTCACAGGGCTGCCACAGCCAGTGCCAGCAGCACATCTGGCCCACGCCTCTCCTCCCAGTGCCTCTGCAGTGCAGCAGCCACGTCCTGCTGCTGCCTTCAACCCAGCCCAGCCTTTATTTTAAAGGCCATCTCCTACCCCATGACACTTCCACACCCTCTAAGTCATCTCTTCTGAGGCATCTCCCAGCTGCACAAAGCTTTGTTCAGAGACAAATCACCCATTGGAGTTTATTGTTGCTCACAGTTTCAGTTCAGCACATGGTACAGATGGGAAAGCATCACCAGATGTGGGTCACACTGTCCCCTGTGCTTCGAGGCAGATCAGATGCAGGGGTCTGGTCCTCTACACTACACTTATCTCGCCCTTTTTGTGTGCAGTTTCCATTGCTCTTCTCCAAAGACATCTGGACTCTCAGAGGACTTGAGGAAAGGTTAAAAGCTGGGTCAGCCCTGCAGTCGCTTTCCCTTTGTCTGCCAGCTTCCCTGCAGGGCAGAGTCCAGCAGCATCCACAGAATAAGCCAGTCTTCCGCTCAAGGAAAAGAAAAATCAACTTGCAACAGGCAAGAGCCTTCCCCCATAGCTGCCCTCCTGCAGCCTCCTCGGTGCTGCACTGCCCCCACCTCATCTCTTCTGTCCCAAACTGCAGCAATTCTAGATCCATTAGACCAAAATATTACTGTACACTGGGCTTTCCTCCTGCTTTGACATGCAGAAGTAATACTGGAGATGTGTGCCGGCTGAGGACAAGGGTTGTCAGCTGCCAGCTCCAGCAAGGGGCTGGGCCTATCCAACCCTGTTTACTTCAAACTGCATTGTTCTTCAAGCTGGGAACAGAGAACGACTGGGGAATGCCTCCTGCTCACAGGTTTCCAGTGAACCCAGAGCCGACCCCATCTCCCTGTGTGAGGGAAGAGCTCAGAGCTGTGGCAAGGCACAGCTTGAGGGGATGGCATGGGAAGGAGAGCGATGCCCACAGGGCATTTCCCAGCATCTCTGAGTACACTATAATTGGACTTTGACGATATTAGAGGTTTTTTCCAACCTTAATGATTCTGTGAACGTCCTTGAAGCAATAGGGACAGGTGCTCATCAGAGGTACCACCCAGCTGGGAGGTCACTCCAAATGCCCAGGCAGACACTGGAAGAGCTGGACAAGGTCCACACAAGAGCCTCAATGTCAGCTCATCGAGCACAGATGTGTTGGGACAGGCTCTGGTCCTCCCTCTTCCTCCTGAACAAAGACTGTGGTCTCAGCTGTTAGAGGGCTCTTACATCAAATTTATATTAAAAAAAAATAAAAATTCAAGTATCCCTACCTACTTGGATGCCCAGAAATCAATGAGCCTTGAATAACCTCGAAGGGGTTAGCAAAGAGAAAACTAACAGCTGGGCCTGAGCCCCAATTTTCCTGACTCAAGGAGGGGTGCCAGAGGCTGGGATGCACTGGGATAGTACCAAGAGTTCTGCAGAGCCTCTGAAGAAAGGAAGGGGTATAAATACCAAACTATATAT
>WAAG01015775.1:0-12755 GCA_013390105.1 Tichodroma muraria | reverse complement strand
TTTTTTTATATAGAACATACGTGGCTATTGACTGTATCTTGTTTGATATAAATAGCTATTTATAAGCAGTAATAATAGCAATCATATCAGAAGGCATGGTTTGATTTATTTTAAAGAAAATTAATTTGTTACATTTGTTATTTGAATCCCAAAACAGGAAGGTATACAGGATTGATGCCTGTAGTAATTCAACTCATTATTGTATAATTTTTATGGGCATAAATAACATTCATATTTCCTTCCAGTGTAAGAATGAAAGTCGGCCAGCAATGTAAATCAATTTAAATAAAAACCCATTTCTTTCAATTTATGTATCCTGGTACACCAACACAAAGTCAAAACAATACATTGAGACTTGTATCCCTTTGCTTATATGTCTGAAAGCTAAGCAAAGTATCTTTGGTTACTCTCAGTATATACCACGAATTCCATAGGATGTGTCAGCTGCTGGAAACATAAAATGACATTATATCTGGCTTCTTCAGTTTGTTTAGTGTAGTGCAGCTTGAGCAATGACTGTTCGTTTATCATAGACGATCTCATAATGGGAAATTGTAAGTTTTCAAATATAAGTACCTACTGTTGAAGTAGTCTTCTTACTGTAATCAACTCACACGGTTGCATTATTTGTCTTAGTCTTGAATGCATTTTAGATACTTTGATAAATGAAAAAAAAAATCAGAAATGTAATATTTGGAAGATAGGAAGTTCAAAAATCAAAACATTGATTAGTGTTTCAGGTTTGTATTCCTGTGCACAAGTTCTTAAACATGCTATTTTCACAGGAGGTGCAGAGAGCTTAAGTTAATTTACCCACTTCTGTTTAACTGGGTGCTTATGGGAAGACAAGCTGCGAAGAGATAAATTATTAAAAGAACATTAGCTGTTCTGTAGTTAGAAGTATTACTTGGAAAATGGTAATTGTCAATTTAACCCAGTTTTACATTCTTTCTTCTTATTTGTAGCACTAGTACTTATTGCTTTCAGTGAATTAGAACCTTCAAAGAAGATGGGGCCTCTAATCCAGGGCTGATGAAAATCTGTAATTAATAGACTTTGTTTCTCTTTTTTTTTCCCCCCGTAGCCCTTCAAAAGTCCTGTGTTATGAGATCCTTTGTTCTTTTCTCTCTTAGTAGAAATGGAGAGCAACTAGTCAAACAGAGCAAGAAGAGTTTGTGCTAATCTCCTGTGTTTTATATTCGCATTACTTGTAGACAGCAGCTGATGGTCTTTCCTGCATTACCAGAAATGGACATGCATTTAATTTGTCATTCCTTGCTTAGAGTAGCTTATGTTCCTCTGCTAGGAAAAGGAAGTAGCACACCACCATACACATTATGCACTCTGACCCTTCCATCCTTTAATGAAATAATATCCACATTAATGAATTCATTTTATTGCATTTGCATTGGGTAAGAAATAGCACATGCACTGCCATACAGCTGGTCTGTGCAAGTGTCTCAGCATGCATTGGATCACCAGTCTGAGCTTGTGAGCTTGGTGCTTCCACAGGGTGTTCATAACAGTATCCTCTGCAGTGGATCTGGTTGGTACCTGGTAACTGGATCCGCAGTTGGTACCATTTCTTTATGGGAAAAGAATTTCGTCTATACTGTTTAAAAACAGATGCTGAATCAGTGAGCAAGTTATTTGACAACTATTATTCTTGTTGTCTTCTTTGTTACTTTTTTCTGAAGACTGAATGTATTTGCTATGTTATTTCAGTTTTTAAATACTGCTGCAATGAGCAAATCCATTGCTAGTTGCAAACTGCTCCACTTTAGTGAGTTCCTCTTCAGCAACTCTGATTCAAGATGGCTTTGGTGATTCTGCCCAAGAATCACAGCTGCAATAATATCATACTTGTCATGTCAGTTCCTTTTAGATTAACTTTTTTTGGAAGACCTTACCACTTCTAGAGACAATCTGTAGAGTGTGAAACATAGTAATATTTAGTACTTTTATATTTTTAGTGGATCATTTTGATGATGATCTTAAATATAAGTGCCTTTTATGAGAAAATCCTCATTTGAGCTTATCATAATAGAAAAAACAATTAGTGGGTCAACATGGAATCACCTCTTCACATAGATAATTTATCACTGAAAGCCTTACAGGCACCAATATTTTGCTAAAAGGGCAGATGACACTAATCCAGATGGACAGTTCTGCCACCATAAATTCAGAAAAGACAGCTGAGGCTGCAGGCCTTTCTTATTTCTCCTGGAGAAAAAATGTCCATGGAGAATCGGACATCTGTCTGAATGGTCTCATCATTTCATAATCATCAATTAGATTATGCTCTACCATAAATATTCTCTCCAGTTTAGAGAAAAGTTAAAACAAACCTAGGCATGATTTTTCTTTTTTTAATAAGCAATTATGGTAATGCTGAGTCATGTACATGGAAATTGAGCCAAGATGTTGTCCAGAACTTAAATGCTATCCAATCTTTTTTCTTTCCTTTGCCCCCCATTTTATTCACCTTCTACACTGCTTCAGAGATCAGTCTGGATGCTCCTTATGTCCAGTGGGTAGAAAATTCTCTCTCTGAAGTGTGTTAGTGATGAAATGCTACTTTGTATATTGTTATTGCTGCTATTTTTGTTATGTATCTGAATCTCTCTATTTCCTTACTGTGTTTGCTTGTAGAAGTGATAGTGCTGATAACTGCATAATTCAAATTACAGACTCTAGTTAAACTTATAATAAGCAATGTAAGTGAACATGACTCAGATGTGTCTGGTAGGGGACTCATATTTAGCTGCATTGCGAAGGATCAGAATAATTCTAAGTGTGAAAGTTCCTCTTCTTCTCTAAAATTAAAAGCGTGTAATACCTTATGTTTTTGATAATTTCTCTGGTCTTTATTTTTCAAGGCAGCTATTACTCATGTGGGGACTTGCAAGAGTCTTTTCTCTGTCCTTTTGATTTGGTCCATCACAATTTCTGAAACATTAGGGGAGATTATCTCACGATCAACTTGATTTCTGTCACTTGGAAATTACATGAGGAAATAGCCATTTTGAAAATAAGGATCATAAGGTACAATTAGGTTCATCTCTACTGAGAATAGGAGATGGCAGCTGTTTTGAGAGCAGTAATGTAACTGCAGCTTCATGATTACACTGCTATCAACCTGCAGTGTGGATTCTAATTTTTCTGTATATATTTTCAATAGTGTAAGAAGTTTGGTTTCAACTGTATATTCACTTTCTCTTTCCTTCTCTCTTCCTTTATATCACCAGATAATTATGTTGCTTCAAGCTAGAAAATTTTGTCAGTCAACTATTGAAGGTTTCCTTTAATTCCTCTGAAGTGTCTCATTAATTTTTTCTCTCTGTATTAGCTGTATTAAGCACTATGCTAACTATACTGAGGTGAATAACCAATTTACAAACTTCATAACTGTCCTGGTTTGGACTGGAATAGAGGTAATTTTCTGCCTAGTAGCCAGTATGGTGCTGTGTTTTGGATTTAGTATGAGAATCATGTTGATACCACTACATGACATTTCTAGATGTTGTTAAGTAGTGTTTATAGCAAGTCAAGGACTTCTCAGCTTCTCATGCCCTGCCAGCAAGAAGGCTGGAGGGACACAAGAAGCTGGGAGGCTGCACAGCTGGGACAGTTGTCCCAAGCTGGCTGAAGGGATATTCCATACCATGTGGCATCATGCTGAGTATACAGAGCTGGCCAAGGGCAGCTGCTGCAGCTGCTCCGTCACCCTGAAGAGTTAGAAAACTAACACGCTGTTAGTACACTCACCATTATTAGGAGAAATAAATATCCGTGATCAGACCTTGTATCCTACTCCATTTAATCAAACCATCACTTAGATCTGTTCCCATATTTCCCAGTTACAGGAGCGGTACATAATACGCTAAGAGACCTTTTCCATAAGGATAGCATAATGCAATACATGCCTCAGTGCTGTCTGCCAGACAAGTTGTATTTGTTCATCTCTGTGGGAGCAGAAATTTTGTGGCCTTCATTCTAAAACAGCTACTTATTTTTCTTATACTGTTTTACTTCCCTCTAGGAGGTCTCCAAGAAGTTTCATGACACCCTTTCATAACTGAGTAGTTGCAGACCCACCATACCTTTTTTTGATTAGAATTCTTCAAGGCACAAGAAATAGGCATTCTTGAGTGCCAGTAGGTACAGTATGATGTTTAATTGCTCCTTTGCTGGATGGACGGATATAGGTTTTGTACATTTTGAATCTCTGCACACAAACAACTGAATCTTCTGTGGAAACTCATGTGCTCTTACCTATTCAAAATGCATGATAAGCCAGATGTTGCCAAACTGTCCCAGCCTCACTGAAAAATAACCACTTCTGCATCAAGCAATATTAGCTGTTCTCTGCTTCAGTATTTTTTTAACTTCAGGTAGCTGGACAGCAAATGGAATAGCGTTGCTTGTGCAAGGGACACCTTTAGCCATGTTCAGAGCTCTAATGGAAAGGAGCACTAGTGGACCTTGTAGGTGTCCCATCAAAGAAAGGGCTGGTAAGCTACCTGCTGAGCAGAGAGTGAGAAACGATGACAGTTGAGGACCACTCTTGCCTTTGAGCGTATGTTTCAGACTTTAGTGGGTAGTGATGGGCACGAGGTGCCTGGGGAGGCCAGGATCAGAGCTAAAGGAAAGAGTTCATCTGCTGCCCGATATGGATTTAGAAATAATTTGATAAGGTTTCATGTACTCTGTGATACATGATGGCACTGTTAAGCACTTGAAGGTTGAGAGAGTGCAGCTTTGGGTGGACTTGATTAGTTAATGTGATTTAAATGCCCAGAAAGGAAAGTACCATCTCGTTTCTAGTTCTCACAGACATAGCAGAATCAGTAATACTTCTTGCATCAGATTAATGGTGGCCATTCCAAAGATCATGCAATGGGATTATGTAGGGATATTCTTCTAAAAATTAAAGAGGAATGCTGTGGAGATCATAAAGGGGGAGAAAAGAAAAGTAAGTAGAAAAAGAAACAACGCCACTTATTCGGCAGTACTGTTACTCCAGTCTATCGTCACTGACTATGAGCTCCCCTGTTAAGTATTGTGACTAAATGGCGTTATATGCCCCAGAAACTGGATGCAGCTGTGATAACTGCTTCTGGTGTATCAAAGGTTCTTGGCCCCTGACACTCATCTCGACTCCTCAGCACATGCAATAATGCATGGTGTAACATGCAGAATGTTCTTCGTGTGTAAGAGAAGCCAAGACTGATTCATGTATGAGTTTGACTGCTGAACCTCTGTGCTACAGTTTGTTTTTCAGCAGTACACTTTTATTTGCTGTTTGCTATTCTGCTAGAATAAAGACCTCAGTGAAGACTTTCATGAAAACTTTGGGACCAGGGTGTTAAAAATGTGAAGGCTGAAGGGGAATGTAGACTATGAAGAAAAAGAAAATATATTCTTCTTCATATTTTTCACTGAACTATTGTAGTATTCCAAGTTAACATTTTCCAGCAAGTTGTTTTCTAGTAGTTTTATTTACATCATGCTCCCTTATGATTTTTATGAGAACAACATGTGAGGTACTGCAGAAAGCCCTACAAACCATAGATAGCTATGAATTATCTCATCTACAAACCCAGTTATTCTTTGATGGGTTTTATTTTGATTGGTGTCTCTGTTGGTTAGTGCCATATCAATATTGGTTTATTTTGTTACCTTCTAGATGCTTAGAAATAGTTACGCATTATTTCCTCCCTGGTTCTTTTTCAGGAACTATATAAACTTCATAGGTTGACCTATGAAGGCCTGGTTCCTCCTTTCTTCTGTTTTAAAGATGGTCAAAATATTTGACTACTTTTAGGCTGTATCTTTAAATCTACCCCAGTGCTCACCATTCAGCACATAGCCAGAACTGCAGGTTTTTGAAACAAATTCAAACGAACATAATTACCTGTGAATAGGGGTTTTGTGGTTAGACAGACCTACTAAATAGAATTTTACAAATGTTTAAAGACCATTTTATTCTAGAGCTAGAGTCAACTCAAGCTCAAACCACTTTAAGTTATTTGACCAGGCACTGAAATAAAAATGTGTTTTTGTTGTTGTGGGAGACAGTTGAGCTGTTAGGCTTTAAAATAGGTCAAACTCTTTTTGAGAGCTATAAATGATCTGCCTATGGAGCTGCTGAAAATTCAGTTCATAGCTGAATCTGGGGAATGAGTTAAATTGCACGGTAACAGCTGGACAGTGCAGAGACAGACCCCTGAGAAAGGTCGAAAGTATTTTTGCTCTAGCCTGGAGCTGTGACTCTTAAATCTTACACTGGTGTAGAATAGAAGTCTTGTGCTTTCAAGGAGCACAACTGTGAACGGTGTTGCTTGAGAAAACAAATCAAAATTCAAAGCTAGATTGGAAATACACTTAGGAAACCAGCTTAGTTGGTGTTCTACTGTTCTAAATTTTGGGGGTTTTTTAACAGCAAAAACTGGTTGGAATGAACATTACCAGCAGCTTCCTTATAAACTGTACAAATCCAAGTTGAAAATTAGAGCATCTTAAAGTAAAGTACAACTATGGGTTCAATCTAGGCCATGTTGTTAAGAAAAAGAATTGGAAAATAAAATATGGAGAATATACGGGGGAATATATGGGGTAAGAGGTAGAGTTCTTCCTAAACTTCGTTGTCAGGCCAGAAATAGTTACAGAATTTGCAAGAATTATGAAACTGCTGTTAACATCATGTAACTTTGTAGACTGATGCTTGAAGCCATATGCAGAACATATGTTGCATAAAAAAATAGTTTTGGAAAGTGTAGTCCTCCAAGATTTATAGTGTCCATGAGCATTCATTACCCATCCTCCTTCCCCTGTGAGTCTGTCTGAAAACCCTGATGGAATTGCGAGTTTTTTAGTTGCAAGGAAGCTGAAATAATAACATCAGGAATTTTGAACACCACATACTCCTGTGCTGAATAGAAGGAAAGGAAGATACTCCCAGAGATAAGGTAGAATTTGATTATAATAAGGTAGCCTTTGATTTTAAGAGAGAAAACAGTTTTAACGCCAATCTACTGTTTATTCTTCTGTCCTGTTCATTGGCTCATAATGAAGTGGAAGAATCATGGAAGAAATCTTAACTGTGTCTTTTTGTAATTTTTGTAATTTTTGCTTGAATTACATTTAGGTAACTTATGTAAAACTGAAAAAAAAATATTTTTTTTTAATTTGGAATTTTAATTCATTTTATAAGCCACACTGCTCAGAACTAAAAACAGTGCCAGCAGCTGTAGTAATTAATAATAACTTATTCCCTGAAACTGGATATAGGCATCAGAACAGAAAATTGTCAAAATTCTCGACTTCTTCAAATGAGAACGTGGTTTAGGTGTAATAGTTTGTGACTTAACACAGCAAATTAATTTGTATCGTGGAGGCAACTTAGCTTGTCCATCATTTGCAAATAATGTAACATTTATGATGGCTCATACAAAGTGCTTTGGAATGAACGGATGCTGAAATATCCTGAGGTGGGTTCTTGGTGACCCTTTCTTGAACTTCATCTGTCTTTGATAATCCAAGTACATTCCCTCAAAGCCGTCACAGTCGATCAGGGCAGTGAGTGCTTTGGAACTCGTATCTTCCACTGTTTTCATTGCTGCACCTGCACCTCTGGTCATTGGGCTAAAAATCTTGGAACCTGGAATTCCTGAAAACCTGGAAGCAGAGTAGAGGACTGTATAATAGATGAAGATAAAATGGTGAGAACAGTCTTTGTGTGTATAGTGAATTCATGTGCACTGCTCCTCACAGTTTGTACCACAGGGTACCCTCTCCAGCACTTCTCTTTCTGTTTTTCTTGGAAGACTGGAAAACTTGGTGCTTTCAAGGCTCTTTGTGTGCGGTACAGCACACAGATACCTCACCAGATCGTAAAAAGGAAAAGAGTGCCCTGTGGACAGGTCTGTCCTGGGCTTGTGTATGTTCTGGGCTTAACATATCTATAGATACAGATACATAGATATTTTAAAATTACATTTCATTACTAAGATGTAGTTTGTAGTTCATTCTGGTTTATATTATTGTGTAACTGGCTGCAATAACTATACGTATTCAAAACAAGTCTATCCCTCATGACCAATCACTTTATTTCTGATTTAGTGTCAATCTGATTTGAAATATGGCTGATACCCCAGGCCAAGATTCAGCTAGATATCTTGTTCTACAAATTGCTTTTGACTTTAGTAGTCTTCCTAATCAGTTATAGTGGCATCCTTAGGAAATACTCACCTTGTATAGATTGTGAAATTTCTACGTGAATTTCAGATATAAGGATCTATCAGAAGTGAGACAGAACATTTTACAAATGATACCAAATTTATGGACCTTCAAAATTAACAAGTGCTGAAGGCTCTTTCTGGAATTAAGAATTGCTTTAATAAAGTCTTCTAAATAAATTTTGCATCATTTATATAATCATAGAATTGTAGAATATCCTGAGTTGGAAGGTTATAGAGTCCAACTCCTGGCCCTGTGCAGGATGATGCAAGAATCACACCCAGTGCCTGACAGCATTGTCCAAATGCATCTTGAACTTTGTCAGATTTGGTGCTGTGACCACTTCTCTGGGGAGCCTGTTCCAGTGCCCAACCACCCTCTGGGTGAAGAACCTTTTCCTGATATCCAACCTGAACCTCCCCTGACTCAGTGTCATTCCCTCAAGTCCCGTCACTGGTCACCACAGAGTAGAGATCAGTGTCTGCCCCTCCTCTTCCCGTCACAAGAAGTCACAGAGTGCAATGTGGTCTCCCCTCAGTCTCCTCCAGGCTGAACAGCCCAAGTGACCTCAGCCCCTCCTCACGTGGCTTCCCCTCAAGGCCCTTCACCATCCTCATGGCCCTCCTTTGGACACTGTTTATTAGCTTAATGTCTTTTTTACATTCTGTCACCCAGAGCTGCCCCCAGCACCGGAGGTGAGGCCGCCCCAGCTCAGAGCAGAGTGGGACAATCCCATCCCTTGCCCAGCTGGCCATGCTGGGCCTGATAACCCCAGGACAGGGTTGGCCCTCCTGGCTGCCAGGGCACTGCTGACTCGGGTTCAACTTGACATCAACCAGGACCCACAGGTCCCTTTCCACAGTGCTGCTCTCCAGCCTCTCATTCTTCAGTCCGTCCATACATCCAGGTTTGCTCCATCCCAGGTGCAGAATCCAGCACTTTGCCCTTGTTTTATTTCATACAACTGGTGATTGCCTGTCTCTCTAATAAAAAGTGACAGGAATAACAAGCATTAGTCATAAAATAAACTAAAATATTTTAAATTTACCAGAAGGAATAAAATTCAGCAATATTTGTAAAATATATGAGTTGGAAGTGTCTGTATTACATTGCTAATATATGGGAGGTAAGAAGGAGGAAATTGCAATGCACGTGATTTAATTGAAAATGTATCCTTCGACAAATTATTTTCAGATAGGTTTACAGACATTCTTATGAAGATCCTATGCTGTTTTTTGAAAATTTCTGTAGCTTTCCATTAATCAGAATTTCTACATAAAATGTAAAATAGATTAAACCATAATCATTTGTGTTGCTATAATCCTGAAGACAGTATTCCTTTAATGTTTGTAATCATTTTCTAGTATTAATGATCAGTAAAACTGTGTGAATTTTTAAACATTTTGCTCTTTTGGACAATAAACACATTGCATAGAGTCTTAGAACCATGTTCTATATTTTTTGAATGAATCATTGTGTGTAAAATAAAGTATACAAAGTATGCATTATGAATCTGTAGTTCTGTTGTTAATTGGAGCTGGAAAAGAAGTCCACTATCCTGTGACATTGAGATGAATTGCTCAATAACACACTATACACTAAATGATATTTTCAATGAATGGATCAAAAATTATGAGAAAGTTATATCTTAAAGCAAGCTGAATATACATGTGGGTCAGTAGTTGATGTATAACAGTGAGTCTATTTTAACATAGTAATTCAGGTAGGTTAAGTCAAAAAGACCAGCTTCTCCACAAATTATTTTGTATGCTTCATTATAGATGGGTTCAGAAAGACAGGAAAAATGTCAGTAGAGGTCAGTTAGTGATAGGAAGCAGAGAACTTGTCAGGCCTGTCTTGTCATTTCTGTTCTTTCCAACCTTTCAGGGCATGGATGCAAGTGCAGAATGAACGCCAGGTATGATTTTATCAAGAAATCTGTCTGGTTCACAATTTTTTTTCAGGATCATTTCTAAGAGGGTGATGCATTGAATAACTGAGGTCAAAGAGAATGGTTCACTGGTTTCTGATCACTTTTTTAAAAGCTGTTTTGCAGACCAAAAAGCACTGCAAACTCTGACAACATGGTGGTTCCAGTGGCTTGGCTTATATCTCTGTTGTTGTTGTTGGTTATAGATACATAGATTTAATACTTGATGGATTGTATTGCCAAGCAAGGCTTTTAAATGTTGCCTGGTTGGAATAGTTGCTATCTCCCTCTCTGGTGTTTTGCCAAGTAATTCTGTGGAGATTAAAGTTAGTCCAGTGGGTGTCTTTGGGAAGGGTGCTACCTGCCTCATTCTAATTTATAAGAGTTCTGAGTTTGGAACTACCCAAGGCCTTTGTAGTTTTGAGATCACAGATGTAACGTAAGGGAAAACGAAGACACAGCATTTTCACTGATCATAAAATAGATGCTACTGAGGTCAGAGAATACCATAACACAAAACATGTTAGAAAGTGCTGTTTCAGAAAAGAAAGATCTAATCTCATGGTTTTGTGAGTGTCTCTTTTTCTGAAGCCTCTGTGTTTTCATTTCTACTGGGGAGGAAAACTGTAAAAATACTTGCAAAGCCGCTTCATTTTTCTCCCAAAGTGTATCAAAATTTTAGTTAATTTTTTTCCTTGACTCATTAAGTTTAATATGACTTTAAATTAAGTAATTTATTAGACACTACAGAAAAAGGTAATGTGGTTTTCCAGACTTGTTTGAAAGAAAAACTCAATATTCCTATTGGTTGTTTGCATGCTCAAGGATGGGGGTGGGATGCTTTATAAACTCTAAATTAAATAAGGTTCCTGTGGCACAATAAAATTGTTTTTTAATTCTGATCAGCAGTATGTAAAAGAGAAATGGGGGAGATGATTGGTAAGTGAGGGAACAGAACTGAAATAAAGACATTAATCTGATTGCCTTGACATGTTGTTATTCACTGTACTCATGAAGGAAGAGTATTTGAACAGAAACAGATATATGTTCTTGTTACTGAAGGCAGTCCTGTATATTGGAATGATTTTAAATCATGGGAGCAAGAAAATAAAGGAAAGAGAACTTTGCTGGCGATGCTGAGACTTTCATTGGAACTGCCGGAATCTGCAGATCTGTCACAGTATTAGGCTGGAATTATTAAGAACTTTGAAGGTGAAAATAGGCTTTATGAAACTGAAAGTCAAGTGTAAAGGAAAGCAGTAATACCTTCATATTGGAAGTAATTTTGTCCCTTTTATTCCTAGATGAAAATCTAAGAATATTCCATTTAAGTAGCTTCTAAGTAATCTATAATATAAATATCTCAGTGATATTGTAGTTCTCCTTCACAATAAACTTTGTAGATCTATGACACCATGCTTGAAAAGAAAACAAACAAGTTTTGGGCTACATTAAAATCATCTGAATGACAGGTAATTATCACCTGAATATGAAAGGAGGATCACAAGATAAGTGCAATATACATGTGTGAGCCTACAATGTTTAGCATTTATTATAACTATTCCATTTGTAAAATTATTTTTCTAAAGTATACTCTGATTATAAAAATTTATTACTAGGATAACCCTACTTTTACCCTATTTTCACACCATTATTTGCAAAAAAAAAAAATAAAAATAAATTCTAAGCTGGTTTACTTGTGCAGGAAGTATTTTAAATGGTTTTAGATTCCTTCTGTACTACAGGGTTTGTTGGGGTTTTTTGTTGGTTGGTTGATTTTTTTACATTCTGTTGTTCTTTAAGTGATACTTCATGATTAAAAGTAGAATAATAATCCACAATATAGTCCATGTAAAGCATTAGAAAAAGTTTTATTATTGATAAAATCAATGCACAAGAAAAAGAGTAAAAACACCAAGGTCACTAACTCAGCTTTATTGGTGTATAGTCCCAGACTGTTGTCAAAGGAACCTTTATTGTTACTATACCTTAAACATATAATATGCATGTTGGATATAATGTTGCATGTTGGATGACCAGTATCCCTTTAATAAATCCCAGTAATCAAAAATCTGAGGCCCAGCAAAATGAGAGAGAGAAAGGAAATAAACAGAGCAAAGTGTGTGTTACTTGCATTGCATATCTGCTTGCAGGATGGGGCAAATAATGAAATTGTGGTAATGTGTTGTTGCCTCTCTACTAACATTGTCTGTGTGTTCTGTCCTAAGAAATGTCATTAGTTGATGTTGGCTTCTGGATCTTATTTTTATAAATATCTTGGACACTATCTGTCTTTTTAGAAGAAGTTAATTACTTAGGTGTATTTTATTAACAAGCTTGAAATAACTCAGAAAATGTATTGTTTTATTTAGGGAAACCCTTCCATCCTGGTGTACTTATGTGTTGGCATATCTGGTTTTACAGTATTTAACTTAGTCCTTTAAAACGCAGCAGCATTTTAGTTCATTCTACATCAGACGTTCACATACTTTTCCTGCTAAAGATATAAAAAGTGTCTCCTTTTATAATCCTTTTATCCTATGTAATGCAGTGTTTTTACAACTTTTTAAAACAGAAAACTGAA
>WAAG01015773.1:36495-47123 GCA_013390105.1 Tichodroma muraria | reverse complement strand
AGCTATTGTCTTTGCACACAAAGACATACAAGAAATACACTAGAACAAGCACACAAACCTCCAAACACATCAGTCATCTCCACTTTCTATCAAAGCCTTGAAACTCTCTCCACCCTTTTTTTTTCATTCTTGCACCAAGCTGAAGATCAAATTTTGTTTTTTGAGCATATAATCCTTTTCCCTTTTTCTGTTTTTCCTGAAACTGAAAGTTGTGTGCAACCAAAAAAAGAAGTGGATATTTTTGTAAATCTTTATATACTAGTCACTAATTATTTCGTTTTTTTTCTCATAGTTTATTAGAATTTTTCTATTTTCATGGGACTTATTATGGGATATGACTGAAGTTTTATGGTAATTCTCAAACATGGGAGCCACAGAAATGAAAAAAAAAAAGTTCTAAAGCAGCCATGTGATTCCTTCATGGCCAGGCTGACTGTTGACCCTCTGTTTGCTACCACCTAAGTCAATAAGAATTTTTTTTTATCTTCAAAGAGTATCAAAACACATTTCCCTATATTTAAAAATAGCAGTGGTAAGGTAATTTTTAAAGATGCAAATGTTTTAACACATGCATCTCCAATTACATAATTGCACTTTTTTCTCAAGAGCTCCATGACGCTTAATGTGATTCATATCACTTTACTATCATTTTCAAGGACTATAAGGAAAAACATTATCAATCTCTCAAACTCCTTATTTGCATTGCATTTTTTCTTATTTCACACGGAGTCTCACTTCAGTGAGATGAGTGAAAAAAGCAAGCAGGATTCTTCCCTTATGGTAAGTAGTTAAGTCATATTAACACAGAAGAAATTATGTCATGTCACTTTGGCCAACAGTACCAGGGAAGACAACAATTACGCCTGCTCCAACATGAAGAAACAGGAAGATGTATTCTTCTTACAGTTCATTGATATACTCTCAAACAGAGATGTTTGCATGTACTCTGAGATGAAGAGAAGGGTCTGCAGGAGTCTGGTTGTAACGGACATTGGTGAGACATTTTACATTTTGAACATTTTTAAAGTTATAGAGGTTACTGTGGAAAAAATAACCCAGTACAAAGCCTAATGGTCAATCTGGATGACATAAAGGCAGCATAAAGTAGCATCTTAGCAGGGCACGTAGCCTGTATTGGGGTGTTATCAGAGAGTGGTGTTTCCCCTGCTTCAAAGCCAGGCATGATTAA
The DNA here is from genome assembly GCA_013390105.1 of Tichodroma muraria. Taxonomy (NCBI): domain Eukaryota; kingdom Metazoa; phylum Chordata; class Aves; order Passeriformes; family Sittidae; genus Tichodroma; species Tichodroma muraria. The sequence goes on along the minus strand of WAAG01015773.1, from coordinate 45,934 downwards.
CCTCCATTCAAAATGCATAGCTGGATTCAGGCTTGATTGTGACACTGCCCAAACCCAGACATAGACTGAATCCCATCCATGGCTGAAGCCATGAACAGAGTTCCTGAGTCTGGATGAACTGCCAAGCAGGGACATTTTGTTCGTCTCTGACTAGGGATTATGCAGTTTAGGGACTGGCCACCCCACGGACAGCATGAGCCCAGTAGCTCATGGGAACACAAGGCTGCAAGATTGCATTTCACATCATGGGGTATCCTGTAGTCTGAACAAGGTGCATCCTGCACTGATAACTGTGAATGGGCTAAGACACACCCAGGGACCTGCCTGAGCCTAGAAACAGGAAACTCGGGGGAGGAGGGGATACACAGAATTTACTGCTCTTGGTGACCAGTGTCATTCAAGGGCAGCAGAGAAGCCTGTGTAGGACAGATTCTTCTCTGTCCTTCTCTGGTGCCACAGTGCTTTGTCTCCAGTTGGCAGTAGGCACTGCAACATCCCTCTCCTGTGGAACATTTCTGCCACAGCCCAATAGTTTCTGTAATAATCTTACATTACCTCTTAGTTTATGGGCCAGCCTGGACCATCTCTGCCAGTCCCTACTCTGAAAACTGGAAGATCTAAGTATATGGGGCTTGTAGAAGGAATGAAAACAATTTATGGCTATATGTGTCTTCCTGAGAGGAGAGAGATATGGGCTCTGTGTTGCTGTGAGAGCTGATGTACTTAGGCAAGGTGAATTCAGGAAGTGTCCATGCCACAGCCACAAGTCCCTGCAGGTCTCAAGCACATCCAGCTCAGGCTCAGCTTGGGGAGAGCCCTGAGGGCTGCATTTCGGACTTGATGTACTTGCCTGGATGGTCTTTGGCACAGTCTCCTGCAGACCAGGTCAGATGTGGGTTCATAGCAAGGGTCTGGAGCCCCACAGCACCCCTCTGGTCTACTGAACACTCTCAGACTTTGTCCCTCTCTCTGTCCCACTGCCTTGACAGCCACAGTGGTACCTGAGCACAGGTTCTTCCCCAGTGCCTCCTCCCATGTGGGTTTTGACAGGGGGCCTCCATCTCAGACAGGTTAGAGGGACTGAATTTCAAGCCTTTAAGCTACCACAGGGGTGGGCATGCTCAGGAATTGCTTTCCAAGACTAAATTTCATATGCCTCACAAGCACCTCCCCTGCTGATCAAACTACTTCTCTAGCAGGTCAAACCCAAGCCCCTCTCAGGATCAGGGTGTAAGGATGAACTGGGGCTCAGCATGAGGATTGCCTAGCTCAGGACATCTCTTCCTCAAGATAGGTCACCCTGCACAGGTGTAACTTGAAATGGGCTTTTTTTACATTCTGAACCCTGTTTATTTTCTAGTAACGTTATTCTGCTCCTGTTGTATCCTGGTTTGTTGTCATTTGCAGTTAAGCCCGAAGTACCATTCGTTATAAACATCACATATGAAAGGGAGGCAAATGAATATCTTATTCGTTACTGTACACCACACTCAAGAAAGAAATACTTAAAGGACAAATTAGTACACCAAGTAGCCTATCGGCAAAGGGAAGGTACTTGGAAGGTAAGTGGTGATGTACTGGTGTGCTTACACTAATCTCCAAAATCAAACATTATAAAAATTACCTGTATCATGTAAAAATGACCAAATCTGCGTTTCTGCAGATCTCTATCTGAAAACTTGGAAAGGTGCAATATTTAGCATTTGGAAATTTCATCAGTCAAAAGAGGTTTCGTTCCTTTTGGCTTTGCAGTGGTAATAGAAGACATAATGTGTTGAACCATTCTAAGTTTGCTCTTTGCTGCTATTGTCTGTGCTCATCAGTCAGTACAACGTGTGACCTCTTAACTTATTTTGCAAGTTTCTTCACATCTCCTTTTCCATTGAATCCTTTCAGGCTTCCAGTGCAGCCCTGCAGCTGTCCCACCCTCAGGCTGTCTGAGGCTGCAGCTGCCTGTGAACTGGGTCTGACTGAGGCTGCCCAGCTGCAGGGATCTCTGTGTCCCCTGTCACCAGGGCAGCCATGCAAAACCTAGTCACAATGTTTGAAAGCATGGACTACACTTGGGTTTTACAGAGGGAACACAGTGCTGGCCACAAAAATCAGATTTTTACCTGGATGTTAATCAGATAAAATCAGATGTTACCTGGAGTGCAACAAGCCAGTAATTACACACTCAGGAGAGGCATTGATTGTTCCAGTTGCACAAGCCTGGGTGCTCAGTGGTATTCCGCAAACCAAGCACACCAGCTACCAAAACGTTTTACTATTTATACATTTTAGCAAACAAACTGATTAGCGTTCCTTGGCCACTAGTTACATAGTTCTCTTATTTACTGTTCCATCTTCTATCAGTTAATGATTCTCTCCCATCTCAGGCTAATTAGCCCGCAGGCTCAGTCTTTGTCTTCCCTTGAGTCAGTGGCTCTCCTGTTCTGGCAGGCCATGAGTCAGCAGTCGTGATCTGCTCCTGCCAAAATTACCTTCTACCCAGTTCAGAGCTGATTCAGCACAGTCACTGAGTTGTCTTTATTAGTTTCTTCCTTATCTTGGGGGTTCTGCCACATGTCCTCTATTGTGGCCCAAAAATTCTGCACTCTTTTTGTCCATTACCATCACTACATCCTTATTCCCAAGCTTTGTTAACCTCCCCTCAGGTCTCACGTCACTGAAGCATGTCAAGACCCAAACCTTAACAAGGCAATTCTACCCATAAATAATTTGTTTTTCTAACACCTGGACATCATTTAGAGCTTGCATGTTAACTGCTTTCTGTTTCACAGATGAAATCTCCCTCCTTGTTGATTAGGCTTGAAAATATACAAAGATCAAACATAGGGAACTTAAGGGAAAAAGAAAATGGATTCAGACAGTGAAATACATTGAAATGGAGAGCACCAGAGCTGCATTGCAGGATTTCAGCTTCTCCCCTGTAACTGCCCTCTCAGACATTGTCTTTTTATGCTGCAAAAATATATTTTTTCCCCATCTCTCCTCTGAGCCTTTTCAGGGAAGCATATATTTCCTACTGCAGTGTCAGCTGATGCAGAGTACAGTTAATACTCACAGCTGTTTTCCAAAAAGCTTTTACCCAGCATTTGTCTCTCTTCTCAATACTATCTGGACTACGGTACTCTTTAACTAGGCTGATGCTCTGATAAGTACCTGTGTAATAGCCAGAGAGATGGAATAAACAGCACAGTACTTCAGGGATGCACCTGATCTCACATATTTTGCTGAACTCGAGGATAATTCTCCATTGTCTGCTGGAAAAATAATTGTGGCATTTGTGTGTGTGTGTTTAGACAATAGAGTCACCATACCTTCAGATAAAATTGCTGGGGAAAAACCTTGAAAATGAAGCATCGTATGAGGTGAAAGTACGTTCTCAGCCCAATGGAGATTATTTTAAGGGTACATGGAGTGAATGGAGCACTTCCAAGAACTTCAGGACAGCAAGAGAACAGCACTCCACAGAAAGCTGTAAGGACTGAAAACACTTTGATCCACCTGGAGGAAAGCAGATCTGTGGGCTTGGGCTCCCTGGCCAGCCTCAGCAGCAGCAGGGATGAGTGAATGGGGAGGGAAGAGCCCCCTGGCCACAGCAGGGTCAGCCTTCACAGACACGGGCACTCCAAGGAGGTGACTCACAGAGCAGCTGGATCTCTCTGGTTTGGGGCTGGCTCTCCATGAAGATTTAAATGTCACTCAAGGGTAATAAGGTCAGAGGAAATTCTGCTATAAGAGCATGAGGGTGTGGGTGCAGAGGGACATGAAGGCTGACTCACTGCTTGCTGCTAGCTGGCTTGCCAGGAGAAGTAAGAGCTTGCACCAGGCATTTTGGGTAAGGCACAAAGAGCTGTGAAACACGACCCATTTCAGGACCCTGGGCTTGGGTGTGAGCACGGCACTTGAACCACAAATGCAACACAGGATAAAATCCCATCATTGCACAAAAATCTTTGTGGTCCTTGGGTCCCTTCAATCCCCAGGGTCACCTTGGCGTTACGGGTATTAGAAGTCATCTCTGTACTGCTGTGAGGACACAGTGAGTGCTGGTTTCAATGCACGGGAGGTGACAGCACACTTCAAGCTGCTTTAATCTAGTCTTTGAACCCAGCTCAAAGCTCAGCCAAGTGCTGATGCTCCGGTAGCCTATCATTTACCTCCTTCACGGAGACAGGAGGAATGAGCCATTGCACCAGACCAGTGATAGGCAAGTCCAATGCTCGGTGTTAATTCCTAATTTATCATCTGAAAAGACATCACTGTTATGGTGGCCTAACAGTGAGACATTTACATACATTGGCTGATATTCTTTGTTTTCCTTTAGATAGCAGTGTGGTCATGGTTATACTCTCCATCCTGGGATTCATGCTGTCCGTTGTTATGATTGCGCTGATCATAGTTTTTTGGGAAAACAGGTAATCTCTTTATACCAGAAAAGGTGTTGGAACCCACCAACTTTTGGAGTCTTATTGCTTTCAGTGTTATACTTGTGAACTTTTTTCTCTCTATCCCTGGAACTCTGTACCAAGCTGATGGCAAGCAAAGAGTAGAAATGAGCAATTACAAGAGACAGTGTTGGCAGGCAGAAGATGACTTGCCACTTGGACCAGATTTCAGTCTTGAGCTCAAAACACTGGGAACTTTGGTGAGCCAAAATCACCACAACACACTTACAGACTCAGTGTCACACTGGAAGCTAATTTGACTCACAAACTTCAAGCAAAATCCAGAAAAGACAGGGACCTGCGGGTTTTAGTAAACTAAGAAGTGCAGAAACAGCATGCCAGGGTGATGACCTCTTTCCCTTTCACAGGCTGAGTCATCAGGGTGTTTGCTCTGCAGTGCTTTCAGAAGCAGCAGGGAAGAGCCCTCTGCAACAGGGACTTGATGGTGTCAGGCACCAGCCTGGCCAAATCCTCTTCCAGCCAGCCATGAGGTGAGATCAGGCAGGAGTGGAACTAAGGATACATTCATTACTCAATCGGTCCTTGGTCTGCATTAGGGTTTTTTCATATATCTGCTACACAGCAGTAGATGGATAACAGTAAATATGTTTTTAATGACATGGCTCACTAGAGCTGACAAGCTTAAGAAAATGAACAGACATGTAGATAATGTTATGAAACTAGAATCCAGAGGGATAAAATCCAAGTTTAACTGTAGAAGAGGAACTCCTTGCAAGACAGAAAGCCCAGGATTCTTCAATGACATTCAGAGCAGTCTGTCCACGACACCCAGCTCAAGAGAGGTAACTCTTGTGAGCTGCTTTTTGGGACAATGCTTGGGCTGTGCTAACTCCAGAGTAACACATGGGGATTACCTGGCAGTGTTAAACATGGGGATTACCTGGCCAATGCTAGCTGGCTTCAGCCATACCATGCCACAAACAGTTTTAATAATTAAGCATTTTGGACACTGGAGTTATCTGCCCTAGTGCTACTTTATTCTTATATACTTTATTTATTTAAGTATAGAGGTACTTGAGATTTCTTGTTCTGGCATTTTACTGTTGTTGGGAACCTGCAGTTCTCTAACTTTGCTGCAAGCTTTGCTTATATAAAACTGCAGCAAAAACAGGTGAGACTTTTTGATCCCAGATATTTCCATTTTAAAAAGAGGAAGGTTTTATACATGTGCATATATACAGTCACAGAGACACCTATATAAAATTAAATATGTGTTCATATACATGTATAATTGTAACACTGCAATGATTGAATATCAGTTGGGTAACATTCTCTAGATGCATCATAGGTGAGAGTATCAAGCAGCACAACATGAGAACTTTTCTAATCAAGGCAGTAAAAATGAGACCTGTGGAACAAAGCTACAGGACAGATGTCTGAAGCTCAAATTGCTGGCCAAGGAATGTGACAATATGCGATTCTTTGAATTAACTGAACATGCAGAAGCAAGTATCGGCAAATTTCCACTTTAACCACAGCATCTTCTTGCACTTGCACAAAACAGTTTCACCACACAGAATCCTGTTAATACAGCTAGATGAAAACAAGCAGCAAACTCTTTGCCAGGATAATTTGCTACATTTCCAGTACTTAGTGAAGTCTTCTTTTAACTGCGACAATTTGTGCACTCCAAAGAACAATGACTTTTTGGTGACCTTTACAATTCCTCTTCTCTTGTCTGGTTTATTCTGAGGCTTCTCTGTCTTTATTCTGGTTAATGCCAGCCAGCCCTAAGGCTTTTTGAGCACTAGTACAAATGATGCAATATGAACCTCTGATACCTCAACATAGCCCTCTTATGCTGCTTTTTGTCTACTGTTGCTGTTTCAGGATCAAGCCTGCTGTATGGCCAAACCTTCCTGACCATAAAAAAACACTGGAGCAATTATGCAAGAAGCCAATAAACGTATGTTCTTCCACTGTTCTTTCCACCTGAGTATAGACTCTTGGGGACAAAACTAACGCTCATGAGAGACAATATGCATTTTCTGCATGAACTAGGACATCTTTCAGAAATTACTTCTACATTTCACTGAAGAGAACCCACATTTGCTCATGCAGATGTCAGTCAAGGGTATGGAAATAATACACAATTGACCTGGTGCCTGAGGTTTGACTTGTGCAAAGTAACTACAGAGGTCTTGGGAAGTTGATGTATGAGGAAAGGCTGAAGGAATTGAGTTTGTTTATAAAAGAAAAGGAAGCTTGGGGTGGGGAATACTACTTACAACCTTCCAATACCTAAGGTCCATACCTAAGGTGTATGTAGAGAGATGGGAAAGGTGCTCTCACCACAAAGCTGTGTGGTGACAGGACCAGAGGCAATAAGCATGTGTTGCTTCAGAGCAAACTTCTTCCAGATACAAGGAAAGAATCTTTCTTGTGAAAATAATTAAACACTGTGTAGCCTTCCCAAAGACAAGGTAGGTTCTCCTTTGGGAATGTATTTAAGGTTTGGCTTGATAGGGCTCTGAATAGCCTAATCCTGCTTATGACAGAAGGTTGGACTCCACAGCTCCTTTCCAACCAAGATGCTTTGGTGATTCTACAAAACTGTGATCATGGGGCTGGATGGGGACCTTTTGCAAACATCCCTGGTAATGTCCATGTACCCTGACATGGCCAGCAGCATTGTTCATACATCATGTAGTACATGAACCACTTTGCCAGTTAAAAGCCAGATGGACAAGTTCATTAGTGCTGTTAACTCCAGGTACATTATTAGCATGTTCTTAATTTCATAGGAGGCCTAACACAGCTCTCCCAGCCCCTGTGCTGCCCGGTTCAGGGATTCCTAACATGCTTCAGAACGTCATGGCAAATTTTTACTTCCCTTACTGCTAAATTAGGAAGGTAAAACTGAAAGAAACTGCCTGGTTGGGCACACTCCTTCCTGTGAAATGGCATGCAATAAATGCCTGTCTCAGAATAGTCTCTGAAACACTGTGTAGAGCATAAAACAATCCCCAGGGGTACTTTCCAAAGGAGGACACAGGATAGATGAAGTTAATAGGGAAAGGGATTTTCATCCATGGGATAGTTTATTCTGTACTAACCTACTGTTCAGTCTGCTCAGGGTTACATCTAGAGTTAAAGAAATAATAAATACCTTTCTAAAATGAAATAAATTCTCAAAATATCTTTTCTTTTAAGCTACCACCCACTGTTTACTAACCGTGCTGTTCCCTTTGCCACACAGAATTTTGATACAAGCTTTAACCCAGAGAGTTTTGGTTATGTTCATATCCACAAAGTGGACAGCCTTTGGGCAAAAGTTGAACAGGAAAATTTTCTGCAGCCATCAACTGCTCCAGAGACAAGCCTTCCAGAAAAATTCAGGAGTGGATCAGACCTGAAGATGATCCCTGCGATGGCAGACAAAAACAACCTAAACCTGCGGGTGTCTTACGAAGGACTTTGGCCAGCTGAAGCCCTGCACAGCCTCCTGGGCACCAGCCAGTTTGCAGTCACCAAGGGCAGCTGCAGCTCCAGCACATATGAGGTTTGCCACAGCAACAGGGTGCCCCTGCACAACAATGGTTTCAACCTTTCCTCCACTTCTCCCCTGGATCCTTCTGGCCAGCCCCATCCAGAACCCCTAAATGACAGCACCGTATCCCAGATGCTGCCTAACAGTGACATGAGATCACCAAACAATGAGGAAGCCTATGTCACAATGTCCAACTTCTACAAAATTCACTAAATCTCACAAGAATTACAGCATGCATTTTTTTTTTTTTCTCTAACAGAAGCAGGATATTGAAGCTTTCTGGTTTTGTTTTCCTGTGTCCTGTGAGTTCCCACCTCCCTCATGCACTCTGCTCACGGTGCAATGCTATACCTGCAGGGAAGTGTGTCCTCCTGCATTCCAGTGAGACGTAGCCTATCTCAGCATTCAGTATGCTGCTAGCAGTCTTCACTGCAGCACAAATTAAATTTAATTCAACCTGATTTTGGTCTTCAAATCTGATTAATCTAGAGCAGTGACAATGCAGTCCCAGCTGAGGATCACAGTGTGTCTCGTAGAAACTAATGAACTCTTTTGTCACTCTCTTGGTTACAGAATTAAGCTCTTATTAATGCCTTGGCAAGAAATATGGCAATAAAGTCCTTTTAAATGGAACCCAATCTATTTTAAACATTGTGGGTCAGGACAAACTCCCCCCCAGTCAGTCAAAAGACAGAAAATTAGAGTTGCTATCAAGTATTAGGTGCCTGGGGATTCAGGAGCATGAGCACCACAGAGAGAGTTATCTGAGTGCCCAGCAAAAATGTTACATAAGCCCACCTGAGGGAGATGTTTCCTGAGATGGATTTAGTTTTTGAAGGGTTTTTTTTTATTATTGGTTTTTGTTTGGTTGGTTTTGTGGGGTTTTTTTGTGGGGTTTTTTTTGAGACACAAATTAAAACAAAGCAAACTGTAAAAGCCACTACTTTTTGCTGCTGGCAAAAATCTTAACCCAATTGGCCCTTAAGCCAATTACAGGATCCACAGGTAATTCTGCTAATACTTTGAGGTCTTCAGCATTTCATGTACCAACTATGCAAAGCAAAATCCTTTCTCTTCCTAGAAGCTGAATTAGGTCTGCAAATTTCATGATGTTGTCCTTTTCTGCAGCTCTTATGTAATTATTAGTGTAGCGTTCCAGAGTGCTTTCCATTCCAGAGGCTGGGCTGACCATGTTTGTTTATTAGCATTATTCCCAATGGCTGTGACTGCACACAGATACTATGAATTTGGGAATTTGGACAGGCAATATTCTCATGCAACATCCGACACAGGAAGATGGATGGAATGTCATGGATCCTTGTCAGTGACCAGAAGACCTAATTAGGTTTTTTTTAAATAACATAATTTGCCAGGAGATGTTTTCTGTTTGTTGGGTTTTTTGTTGTTGGTTTTTTTTTTTTGGGGGGGGGGGGGGGGTGGGTTGGGGATTTTTTTTTCTTTTTTAGGTTTTTTT
>WAAG01015773.1:0-28153 GCA_013390105.1 Tichodroma muraria | reverse complement strand
CCTGGTCCAGGTCTCCCCTTCTTTGATTACCCCTCCAACCTCCCAGTACTGGGAACACACATGTTCCCAGCAGTAAGATCAGCAGTTGCTGATCACTCTAGTGACAACCAAGAGATACTGCAGTGCTACAGGTGACAGGTCTATATGACCACCTTGGGACAGACCTCCTTCCATTTATAACAGCTTGGCCAAGACCACCACACTTCCAGAATACTCTGGCTTCCATCTCTTGCATCCTCGGCCATGCAGAACTGTATCTAACAAGGAAAGAGGGTGCAGCAGTGCGGTAGGAGTAGCTGAGGCCCCCGCCCTCCTGAGAGCAAGCTCCCAGGAAGGGACAGCTCTTCAGTCCAACACACTGGTGTGCCAGGACAGTTGTTACATGCAGACAAGCAAAGACCCAGGACAAGTTCTTTGTGACATTCCCCGGAATTCATTAAGTTCACTGGAAGAGACAAAGAACTGGAGAACCAAGGCCGGATTATCATGGGATGTAACAAAAGGGGATGTTCAGGAGCCACAGCGACCTACTGCAGACATTAAAAAAGAGCAGCTCATCTCAGAAAAGAAAAGTCATACCAGGGATGCAAAGAGAAAAAGGATAGATGTGTGGGGTGGCCAAATGCCAGATCTACTCTCTGATTATGTTCTGATCCCCTAGGCTGAGCCTACTGAAGCATCTGGGAATTAATTCTGCAGATTGAATGTAATTGGCACAGTTACTGGAAACTGTTGTTATAGAACAGGAGGGTGTTGTTGCACATACACTTAATCAGAAGAACCTATAAAGGTGAAAGAAAAGTCCTGCTTCTTTAACTATATGATTAGAGTTTCCAAGCATTCTTCATCATGATGATAAAGTAGACGTCTGTGTCAATTGAAGCGCTGACTCCGGCATAGTAGTTCATGAATTCTTCTGTTGTGATCTGAGACAGAGAAGTTAAAAATAGGAAAATGAACCTTTGTTTTTATTTAATGCTGTAAATCAAAACCACACATTCAGAAGAACCCTTAATGAAACTGAACATCTGCTATTTCATGTTGTTGCTAACAAAAAGGAATTCAGTGGGAGGGATTAAACTTAAAATTTACTTAATTCCACTTTGCTACAAACAAGAGCTCTTGTCCTCCATGGATGTTGGATGGAGATGAAACATGTGAAGTTTAACTAACCTCACCAGGAACTGAAGTTAAAATCACTGCTGCCTAAGAAGATAATTTTTTTTATGCACTTTTTTCCAGGGCTGTTATAATCTGGTTCTTTGCATAATTATTAATAAAGTAGATGGGGTTTCTGATGCAATTCAGAGACAGCTGGGAACTTTATATCCACTCATTGCTCTAAGCAAGTCTCCCTTAATGAAGCAAATATTCTTTCAAATACCTAAGAGTTTTGAAGAGCTTTCATGGGTATTTTGAGATTTAAAAATGACAATTAAAAAAAATAAATAAATTAGTGAAGAGAAAAACTGTGCATGTCTCTTGTGATGCCTTAACTCTCGAATTGTGTAGGTCATTCTTTGAATAAACATCACATAGAAAAATACAAAACAATATTAAAAAGGCATTTAGCAGTGACAGAGTGTCCAGAGGAGGGCCAGGAGGATGGTGAAGGGTCTGGAGGAGAAGCCATGTGAGGAGAGGCTGAGGTCACTTGGTCTGTTCAACCTGGAGGAGACTGAGGGAGACCTCACTGCAGTTACAACTCCCTCATGAGGGGAAGACGAGGGACAGGCACTGATCTCTTCTCTGGGGTGACCACTGACAGGACTTGAGGAAATGGCCTGAAGTTGTGTCAGGGGAGGCTTAGGTTAGATTTTAGGAAAAAGGTTCTTCCCCAGAGGGTGGTTGGGCACTGGAACAGGCTCCCCAGGGTAGTGGTCACAGCACCAGCCTGACAGAGCTCAAGAAGCATTTGGACAATGCTCTCAGACACAGGGTGTGATTTCTGGATGTGCTGTGCAGCGCCTGGAGTTGGACCTGATGATCCTGATGGGTTCCTTCTAATTCAGCATATTCTGTGATTCCATATGTGCTTTGATTGCATTGTGTGTTTGAGAACTTAGAAAAGATGACAAAAGGGAGAAGAGACAACTTCACACTGTCCTACCACCACAAAATTATTACAAGCCTCACTAAAAGTGCCGATTTCAGAGGCACCACAGTGAAGAGGGCCCTTCTAGCAAATGCTCAACCTTGAGGCACTTCTGCTAAAAACATTTTAGGTATTCAGTATCATTAGTGTCTTTTTATTCAGAAAAGCCACAGTCTGTTCTCAGAAGAAACAGTAATCAGGTGAACTAACATCAGGATTTCTGAACAAGAGGTGGAAGCTCAGAGTGAACAGGCACTGAACTCATTAAGGATCAGTTTGGGAACTCATTTAATGTGTTCATGTATGACCTCAGCACAAAAAGCAGGAACATTTTTGAACATTTGAAATTTGCTAGATGTCAGCACTGCTGTGGAGGTGGAAGGGGATAGCTGGCTCTGAACTGGTATCTCTGAGGATGACACTGCAGCAGAAGGGATGAAATTCAGCCCCACTAAGTGCAAAGTCATTCCCAAAGTAGATAAAGCCCATCACCTGTCTACAACTGAGACCCTGAGTGGTACTCAGCCTGGGAACTAGTGAAGGATTCAGGTGGAGCATTAGACAGGTAGGAGTCACCATGGCAATGCAGCCCTGAAAACCCAGGTGCAGCCTGGAAAGTAGGAAGTGATAAAGACATTCCACAAATCACTGATAAAAACTTACAGTCTAGTTTGTTATTATTAACTGCTCAGATTGAGAATACCACCATGTGAACCATGGAGATAGAAGATTGCTCTGAGCTGGTCAACAGACCAAAGAAGTTTGCAGACACATAACAGGGGGAAAGAGACCACGCTTGGCTCAGAGATGGTTGCAACGCAGATGTTTAGTAAGTCCTTCACAAAAGGTGCCCAGGATTCGCACCTGAACCAGAGAGTTGAGCCAGAGCGCAGAAGGGCTCCCAGCTTCATCCCAGCTCATGGCTCCTCAGGGTACACACCTGTGGCAGTAGCCCCCGCCCCATTCTCCCTCCAACTCTCTGTAGATAGATCTGTCTCGATTATGGACTGACTTCCTAGTCAGTAATTACATTGGAGAAGAACTGTAAAGTATTTAACAAAGCAGGGGACCTGCCTTTGAACTGGATCCTAGTATTTATTCTCCAAAGAAGTGAAAAATCCCCCAGTTTATGTGGATCTTGAAAGCCAGCAATTTTGTGGGGTAGTCTGAAGATGTACTTAGTGTAATCTATGAAATTTGATTATTAAGGCTACAAGCCTTAATGCAATCTCACAACAACCCTTGTAACTTCTGCAGAGCCCTTTTGCCTCAGAACATGCAAGCTAGATGTATCAGGAGTGCTGTGCACAGGCTTTGTGCTGTGCATCTACTTTGATCTTCCATATAAATGTGATACAAATAAATGTTTGGTACTGCAATTACTCCCACACTTAATAACATAAGTCAAATTCTGAGTCAGATGGTTATTTTATGGCTTGAAATTAGGTGCTTCACTTACCTTCCCATCTTTCTCATAGGGTGAATCAAAATTATCAAGAAAGGCTCTAAAAACTTCATCTTCTGTCCAGTCTCCATTTAAGTATTTGGGATGATATTTTCCATTATACACCCCACGTAAGTCTTCAATTGTTATGACACCATCTCCAGTCCTGTCTAACTTCTGAAATGCCTGAAGTATGATCTCTTTTCTTGCATTGGACATGGGAGGCTGTAAAGAAATATTATTAATATTTATGTTAATGTTAATATTAACTATTATTTTATTTTTGCCAACTACTTGCCCAGTTCCAAATTCAAATACTTGCTGTTGCTAGCAGCAAAACTTTCAAGGTAGATGGGACAATATACTGGTGATAGTCTACACTGTCCATGAGCTAGAAAGGGCAACATATCCTCAAAAGAGCAATATGATTAAGACTATTCAGTGTCTACCCATACAATAGCAAATGGACAATAAGAGAGAAAGTGCTACCTAGAACACTTTCCTGATCTGCCCATTTTAAATATTTCCAACAAGAAACTACTAATTACCTGAAGTACTAATATTTTCTACCTTAATTGTTTAGGCTTCATCAGAGCATAGATACTTCAGACAAAATCAATCACTGTGGTGGATTAGAGAACATCTTCCCTGAATAAGTTCATGTTATAAAGAGATGCATCATAAAATGGCCAACAAAGAAGTGAGATTGATGGCTAACTGCACATGTACCCAGACTGCAGCACAGAAATTTCAGTATCTAAATCAAGGCCATGATTAATTGAGAAAAGCCACAACTGTTTATTTGCAAGTATTCTATTCTATTTTGTGCTGTTTGTTCTGCTATATTTTAATCCTTTTAATGTAACAACAACATGACTTTCCACACTCACTCTCAGCGTAACAAGAAATTCATCAAAATCAATTGTTCCACTGCCATCTCTATCAAATAACTGGAAAAGTTCTTGTGCTTCTTCCTTATTGATCACCAGAGCATAATGATGTAGTCCTCTCAGAAACTCACTGAAATCAAGGGTTCTGCTGTTGTCACCATCAATAATCTGAAACACTCTGTGGAAAACATGAAATTTGAGGAAAATGCATATGAAAACACAGATACTGCTGTTCTGGTTTAGTACAGTACTGGAGTAGACAGTCACCTTATTGAGATAACATTTCCTCCTTGTTCTGTATTCTGAGGGGGGAAAAGAAGAAAAAAGGGGGAAAAAAAACGCCCAACCAACAAACCCCCTACACTTATTGGCAGTAGAGATGACTTGTTTAGATTGGGTGCATGAATCTTAATTACACATCTGAAGCTAAACGAGGGAAAGGCTGCCATAGTATTCTTGTTCATTATAACCCTCTGCCCTCTGCAAGGGGCACATTTAGATGAAGTTGCACATTTAGATGAAGTTCCAGTTGGTCACCATCTGGATCCATTTGTGGTTTATGGGACCTGGGAAGGATGTCAGGGGGTGATGTAACACCCCGTTCCTAAGGATGGGATGCTTGCAAAAAGATTTTAGGTGCCTTCCACATTTAGACGTCTAATAGACCATTACAAGGGCACCCATACCCTAAAGGGAAGGAAGCTTAAAGTCTCTAGTGCTGAAATACTTAAGATGATTTTACAAAACACCAGAGAGAGATATATGGCTAATGTTCCCTTCTTTTCTCTGTCAGGAGTTGTTTTGGGTCTCACAGAAGCACTTTCTCATGAGGGATTCACAGTCTTCAATCCTTCAAAAGCAGGTTAGTCCTGTGTCCCAAAACACATGAGCCCAAATGCCAGGCGCTGTGGGTTGTGGTATTTGCACTGAAATGCAAATACCTCATCCGTGGTGTGGTGCAAAAAACCTCAAGTTTTGGTCCCTATTTAGAGTGTGAACCTCTTGCAGCTAAAATGATTAGGTTGAATAATGGGTTTGACATCTTGCATACTCACCTGCCAAGTCCTTTGATGCCTGCAGATCCCTTTGCTAAACACTGCAGGCGAAGTCTTTCTATAGGATCAGAAGTTTTGGACAGGCTTTTTTTTGCTTTGATTGCCAACTCTTGGTCATGCCTTGCTGTGCCCGGCATCTGGAAACATTGATCATCAAAACATTGATGTGGTGTGGATTCACATTCAGACACAGTGCTGAAACCTGCCTTAGCATACAAAGCTTCCCAAATTCCTAACTTGAAAGCTGCTGATAGCAACTCTTCCATGAGGACCCATTTTGACTCTCTATTTCCTTTTCCTTATATCCTTCTATCAGAAAAGGAAATTGGCAATATAGGCCACTGACCATGAAAGGAGGGCTCAGCCAACCACCCTGTGATTAATCCAGATGCAGACAGGAAACCGCGTAAGAATTTTCTGCCTACAGTGCGAGAACACTGTGACAACTGGTGGGTGCACTCATGAGTGTGTGGCTCCCTCTGTGTCCACAGCATCCTTGCCAAGCCTTTTCCACCTGGCCAGGTTTGCAGTTATCATTTGACCACAGGAAGACAATAACTACCATGAGGACCTTTGATTCCCTTTTGTTCCACTGAGGTCCCGATTCAGCAGAGCAGAGATTTCTCCCACTGCATGTCTGAGCAACAGCAGTCACCTACACAACACCTACTGCTTTTTAAACACAACTGCAGAATAAATTAACACCTTAAACTTTCACAGTATTGAGCACCCAAGGATTTCACACGTTGACAACAAAGGCCTTCCAGCTTCCCTCAGAGGAAAAGAGTGGAATAAAAATAGGGAAAACCAGCTTGTGACTCTGCAGTGCTGCAACAGCACCACCAAGAGTGGCATGCCCAGGCTGGCAGAGATCCGCTCCCTCTTCCACAGGGATTATTTGTGCCTACTGCTAAGAAAAGTGAGACTGCAGCAGACCATCAAGACTCCCAAAATATTTTCCAGACTTTCAAGCACCATGGGATCAGGGTACAAAAGAGTCACAGAAGTTACAGCAAAGCTCTTGACTCAGAGGACCACTGGTGCTTTGCTGAGGCTGTGTTGGGATGAAGAGATGAAGCTGAGCAGCCCTGAGTGGTACTGTCAGTGCATGTGGCACCTCCAATCCTGTTGTCATTTCATGTGAAGAGGCGTGAATTGAAATGGTCAGACAAATTCTAAGAAACATGGAATTAAAGTGTCTCAATTACCCCACTCCTGTGGTGTGAAAGAAGGTATTACAGGCAAATGTGCCCCTGGTAAGTCACAGTTGTACTAATTACCAAAGAAAAGGAACAGCCTGGCTTTTGATGGATTGCAGCTGTGACTAATAAAGATAAGTGTGATAAAAGGGGTGGGTTGGGTGGTTAAAGAAGTTTAGGAGGCTTCTGATGAAGAGGACCTGGGTGAAGAGAGCCTTGAGAAGGTAGAGGAGCCCTGAGGAAGAAGGAAAGGACTGGGGGGACACAAAGAAGAATGAAACAAAGAAGAGAGTTACTGCTGACAAAAATACCTGCCACGAGGTCGGTCTGGGTCTGATGGACTTAGAGCCTGATGTTGGAGCCTGCAGACATAGTTGAGCTAGGTGAAGGCTTGCATTCAGAGTTTGCAATTGGACCCTACAGTAGGAGCTTGTCGTAATCAGTCAGGATGACTAAGCTATAAAGAAGAATAAACTGGGACCCTTTTCACATTGTAAAATGTCTGTGTCTTGGCTCATTTCTACCCCTAATGGGAGCCTAACTGTGACAAACTCCTGTTTACATAGCATTGGCTATGGCTGCTGGTAATGCCACATATACTGAATTCTATAACCACTTCAGATGACTCCAGCTGGGCTTGGAGAAACAGAAAAATTAAGTGGTTTTGTGCTTCCCAAATGGTTTCAGTACTAGCTTGCTGTAGAAGTCTAGAGAGGTAAAATATAGAGCATTTTGGCTTTTGTGTCAGACTGAGCCAGAAAAATTCTTCTGGGAACTCATTAACCAGCGATTAGCAATGCTGCTCCCTTGAGGTAAGAGGAGACGCTGAGGCACAGCGCCGCTGGAACGAGACTCCTCCGTAAGGAACACCCTCCTACGGGCCCCTCCGGTTGTTACGCTGCTACCGCCAGTTCCGCGGCCCCTTGGTCACGCCCCAGTTCTAGGAAGTTCCGTGCTCTCTGTTCCCTGGCTGGTTCCTTTTTTTTGGCGCTCCTCCCCTGAGCCCTGGTTGGATTTTGTTCCGCAGCCCCGCCTTGGTGCCGCCCCTGAGCCCTCAGGCGAGGGCCCTCAGCTCTGCTGCTCCGCTCTTGTCCCTGGGCGGAGCAAACCTTGGGCGCTCCTTTGATCTCTGCCTTTTGTCCCTGACGCCTTTGATGTGAGGGTTGTGCGCTGGTGGGTTTGTCACACTAAAGCTCCTCCTGCGTCTTCCTTCGCCAGCCTTGGATTGCTGTCCCTTCCCGGGAGTTCGCTCTCCGGGAGGCGGGGCCCTCGGAGCGGCCTTCGGCTGCGGCTGCTGCGCAGGAAGGCCTCGCAGCTGTGTGGGAGCGGCAGCCGAAAACGCTTTCTGCAAACAATGACCTGTCCTTGAGGGGAAATATTTTCAAGCCTTTACTTCAGCTGGAAAGACTTCAAAATAACACTGAGGTTACATAAACACGGTGCAAACTGTATTTACATTGTATAATAAAGTACTGTTGCTTATATACAATACATAGCAACTGTACATCTGTGTGTAGAGTAAGTGATGCAGGTGTTGCACTGTGCAGTGTGCTTCTCTCTACACTGTGTTACGTCTTTGTGGAGTTCTATAAGTACTGACACCATCGAGGACATGATTGGTCTCTACTGCACACTGCAAAAATCTGCACACACCCTGAAAAGAGTGTAGCATCTCCTTGCCTCGGGTTCAGTGGAGTAATTTCCAGATTACTACAATGTGCATCAAATAATCGTTGCAGTAAGACTTGTGAATTGAGATGAGGGAGGAATAACCTGATTTATATTATGATCTCCTGAACATCAATAAAAGCAACTGAAACTGCCCAATTCTCTGTAATTTCTGCAGTAAGAATAAAGTTTGCATTTACATCTAGAAGTATTTCTGCCTCAGAACTCACCATCTCCAGGCTAAGTTGTTCCAGTATTGAATAGTTTTTCCTTTAATATGTGTTGTTTCTAGTCTGAATTTCCACCATATTAGATGCTGTTTTACTCTCTTCTACAAGATTAAAGAGCTACCTATTAAAAATGTGTCCAGGTGTAAGTACTTGAAGGTCCCTTTTAAACTCAGTTTGGTTTAGTAATTAGGCATAGCTCAGAACTCCAGGTACAAAATGTATTTCCAGATGTCAGATTATCCTTGCTCTTGAACTTTTTTTCACAGTGTTCCTTTTGAAATGGGCTAGAGCACTCCAATAATCTCACTAATATCACAGATAAAGATACTCCCGCTTCTTTTCTCCCCAAGTATCATGGTTAAAAACACTAATAATAAATACTTCTGCTGCTCTTTGCAAATCTGTATTCTCTATAATGTTCACTAACATGTTTCTATACAAAACTCAGCAATTAAAGTCTGTAAAGTAGTTGCATTTTCACATCACACTAAAGCCTCTTAAACAGGACCTGGCTTTCTGTGCCACATGGCAGTACCATTTGAGAACCCTTTTTATACACCAGAAAATACAGAAAAACAGTTAAATACAGAACCTGGTACATGCAAGCCTGGTCAATAGTGTCACTTATACCGCTTTCCTATTTCTGTTGGCTGCAAGCTTAAGTTAGAGGTAAGTCCCTCCTAGGCTGTATTGTAAGAAAAGAGATTCCAAATCAGTGCAGGGATGGAGGAATCACAGTAATTCACATGCTCTTTACTCCCCTTTCATTTTGCTCTTGCTCCTTTTTGGACAATGTGAAGTAATTAAAGATGCAATCAGAGTTTGTTGAATATAGCAGTTCTCTGCATAGGGTACAAACGTGTTGCATCTTAACACCATTAATGAAACAAGAACAGGTTGTAACAGTAATTCCACATGGTTTTAATTTGTGCATCTCATCCAAGACTGTCAGATGTCTTCCTCAGTTAAATTAACAGGCAGTGTTTATTTTAATTTTGAATGCTAGAGAGTTTTGTTTAGCTTAACGGCCTAAGCTATGAACAATTGCAATACCCCACGCTGTCAGCACTGATTGTTTCTATAGGTGATGTTGTGTTGTGCAGGCAAAACAGAAATGATTGCATTTATTCCTAACAAGTACAAAACCTTAAATTTTGGGTTGGGTTTTTCCAGAAGAATCTTAGGCTGTTCAGCAACCAGATCCCTTCACATTCCTCTGTGCCTGAGGATTAAACCTGGAAAGAGTCAGATTCAGTCTAAGCTTTGCAACATTTGTTTAGGTATTGTCCTTCAGCAGAGCCCAAGAGCTGCCTATGCAAATCCTAAAAACCACTGCAGTATGGTGGGCAGAGTCCTACTTTTCTGGATTGCTCAGGCTCCAGAAAGCCCCTGTCCTAGCCAAAGACACAAGTGGCACACTGTCCACCCCAGAGCAGAAGATCTCAGGATGTAAGAATAGATTAAGTGGCCTAAACCAGTTGCACACATTTAGTTTATTTCTTATAATTTCATTAAATTATTAAAAGCATGAAAACTGCAGGAGTATTTGACGACAGTCTAAACACCTCCTTAAAAATCTGGATTCCCAGCCCCACAAATTCCTCTGCAGCAGCCTCTCATCTCTCTCTCTCCATTGTGACCAGCATCATCCAGCTTTCACCTTTTCATGTTACTGCGATTGCTGTTTTCCTTATATACATATATATTTATATATATTTATGAATTTAAATTAAAAACTAGATTTTTAAAAAGTTAGATTTAAAAATTAGATTTAATTAAAATTAATGAAACTACTCTTAGCTGATCAGAGTAACTCACTGTGAGGTAGCAAACAGGAAAAAAAGTCCTTTACCTTCAATGCTCTTCTGAACCTGGGGTTTCCACTCAGGACTGGGAGGTATTCTGGAGGCTTGGACAGTGGTGTGCTTCTAGGCTCAGGCAACAAGTTCAGGTGATAATGGGCTGCGGCCTCACTGCAAAGCTTCCTTATCCATCTCGTTTTACTTGTTTACACACGCGGCTGCCTTGGCCCCCCTTTTTTGGGAGGCCTGGAGTTTGCCAGCTGGTCTCCAAGGTGACAGTGGAGGCTGTGGCTGGCCCAGCCTGCAATTACGCCGCTTCCCTGGACAATTGCTGTGGAGTTTCGAGAGCCTTTTCATTTTATATCTTTTAAAAATAATGCCTTTTCTTCTCATCTCTGCCCACACGGGCTGGAGAGCAGGGGAGGGTGGGAGACACCTTGTGCTGCCCCTTGCTGAGCAGTAAGACCGAAGGAAAGCGGCTGTGGGAAGGTGCTGCATTGCCCTGGAGGCCTTGTGTAGGGTTGTGTTTTTAGAACATGTTTTTCTGCTTTCATAGTTGATAGGTTTGAAAAAACTCTCTGGCTCAATTGTTTACTCAAAATATAATAGAAGCATGTAAGTAAAAGACTGTCAGTTGTGGTTCACAGAGAGAAAGCCCCTCACTGGCGTATATTTTTTTTCCTGATGATTACTTGCCACTTTGAAGACCCACTGGTGGTTAGAATCTGGGGAGATGCTGAGCTTGTGTTCATTTGCAGCAAAAAGAAAGCTGAAAAGGTTAAACACCCATATGATGAGAAAAAATTGCTCTCTGCCTAGACGGCTATTAGCAACTTGGTCTGCAGAAGGTCACAAACATTGTCAGTAAGATAATGTACCACTTTGGTAGGGAATTGAGATGTTGATAAGCTCCTTAGGGGTAGGAAATAGCCTACGTGTGTTCCTGAACCCCTGGGGCAGTAGCAAGGTGAACACGTAAGATCAAGGCTGATGGCAAAGGCAGCGTGTACAAGTCAGTGTGAGAGCACGTGGGAATCACAGAATCACAAAGTTGGAGGAGACCTCCAAGATCATAGAGTCCAACCCATGCCCTAACACCTCAACTAGACCATGGCACTGAGTGCCACATCCAGTCTTTTTTGAAACACATCTGGGAGTGGTGGCTGAAGAGTGAAATGAAGAGAGAGCCCTGTTCTGGCCATGGATAAAGCACAAAGCAAAAATGAAAAAGTGCATTGTTTCCTGGCAAACGCAGAAAATTATTTTAGGCAATTGCTAGACTAATACCACTTGCATCCTGGCAGGCTGCTTATCTCTCATCAACAGATACTTCCTGGTACTAAAACAGAGCTTGTGCAAGACTTAATATTCTTTCTCTCATGTGGCAGCTGATTGCACATTAATGCACAAGCAGGGAGCAATGCTTATTTAATCATTTGCAATTTAAAAATATTGCCTTTGTGAAAATGTAACATCCTTCCATCCACTATCTTTGTTTGGTGAGTTGATCTCCAGACACCTCCCGGGAATGCAGAAGAGATAAAGGGCTATGGACATTATCTGGGCTGCTGCCTGTCCACACACTCTGCAAAGACAAAACAGAGGTGCTGAGGGCTAGAGAAATGGTTTTCACTGAACAACAAGTTGGTCCTTGGAATTTGGCCTCCCATCCAAATAAAGAAATTCTTCAAGTGCAGAATTTGCATTGACTTCCAGGGGGGTTGCAGCAGATTGAAGCAACAGGGATGGGCTCTTGAAAGCAAAAAAATAAGTTCATTTAATATCTGGATACTTAGTTGCATTCTGCTGCCCTTCCTTCCCTCTGCCAGTGAGCCCAGGCACCTGTAGGCACACATGGATGTTTACACTCCTCTGGAAACTGGATTGTGCCATTTTTGAGATTGTTAATGAGTTAAATCATTAATCTGAAAAATTATTAACAGGCTTTCATGTGTCTCAGATTACATCAGGGTGTGATGAAATTTATTTGGTTTTACCTGCTCTGTTACTGTGAACAAAGCTGTAAGCAGAGTTCAGTGAATTCAGAATTTATCATCAGGAATATAGAGATTTCATCAAAACTCTGAAATTTTTCCTCATCATTTTCTAACTAGCACTGAATACATGCATACCTATCTGATTGCTGGTTTTGTCTGCACAGCCTGAACTGTCTGCTCAGTTTGCAGTTTAGCACTGGACTGAATTAACTAAGAAAAGTACAATATGAGGCCTAACATGACCTATAAACTCATGACAGAGTCCATTTAAGTCAACTGAAGTTTCTAAAAATTCAGATTTCATGTTGAATTTAGGCAGGAGGGAAGGCATAAGAAATGCCTTATAAACTTCTTAAGAAGCGTCTCAAAAAAAAGTGGCCCTGGTTGTTTTGCAGTTTAGTTTACAAGTTCTAGCACCATTTCTTAAAGTGCCACCTGTGACCATTGTTGTGGAGAACTCTTCAGGTATGAGAAAAACAGATAGGAGCTTATCTGCTTGTCCTTGGTAGGGAAATCAGAAGGGTTGTTTGCGTGGAATACAGGTTTAAAAAAAAATAGCGAGCATAAAGTCCCAGAACACTATGTAGCAAAGAAGATTAATTTTACAGGATAAGCATCTGTGTTTTTTTCCTGCCATTAAAATTAAGAAAGTTTCACATACACTAAAAAAGAAACCCTCATGGTAAGTACATTGTCAAGGGAAAAGTATTCTGATTTTAAACCAAGCTGTAATCCAATTAAATTACAGAATCAAGGAAGGGTTTGTGTTGGAAGGGACCTTACAGATCATCTAGTTCCAAACACAACTGAACTCTGACTCTAAATACTATATCCAAAAATGCTGTCTCCCTGTGTGGTTTTTAGTTATCCAGCTGAAATTAATTGTCAGCACTCCAGAGCAGAGACCAGCTGGCACACACAGACTGTGCTCAGGCTACTGAGCGAATTCCTGGGAGAGTGGTCACCACCAACCTGTCTGCTGGGTCCCAGCCACAGGCCTGCTGTTTAACAGAGCCCCAGCCCAGGCTCCAGTCAGGTCTGACTCCACACCAGTGACCCCCATCTCGCCCCTCTGGGCTGGGGAGCATTTCCAGCCCGAAGGGTGCACACTGCCAGCAGTGCCTGTGTGATGGATTGCTCTGCCTGGCTACACAACTACACAGCCTGGCTTACACAGCCCTCCTAAACTTTACCTTTACTCGCCTGTTTTCCCTTGCTCTCAGGAAGCGCAATCAGGTTTTGTTTTTTTAATGCTATGTCACCTGCTAAATGTACTTGTGAAGTTTTTTTTGAAGGTGATTTGAGATCAGGAGCATCCCAGAAAAAGAGGCAGTTATCTTTAAAATTTTTCTTTTCTTGAAAATCTACCACAAATTTGTTATCAGTTGGAGAATGGAAGATGAAAACACTAGGTATTTCAGTTTTTAAGAAGTTAAGCAACAAATGTTTACTAGAAATTGATTATTTTTATCATGTGCCTTGAAATAGTGACAATTTAAGTTCTTGAATATTTCAGGCCAAATAGAAAAAAACAATGTTGAGGGTGTTAGGGTTTTTTTTATTCTACTACATTTCTCAAAAATATTGTCAATTTCATCAACCACAGTGAAATAATGCAATGGAGGTCTGACATGCATGAGAAACTGCTGTGTTCAACCCTCTCTCTTTTGTCCACAGAAGAAAACAGTTAAATGGGCTCAGCATTTAGTAGGATCAAATACATTTTGGTGCTGAAAAAGCTGTCCTTAATCATTGCAAAGTGCGGGAAGTAGCAAAGAATAGAACAAGAACAGTCTGCAGCTTGCTTAAACAACAACCAGAACAATCTGTCCTCACTGAAGGGGGCAAAGAGGAGGGAGCCAAAACCAGAGAGGAGAAGGTTTCAGCAAGTTGGTCCTCAGAGAGGCCTCCCTGAAGACAGTCACAAAGTGCTGGAATGTCCTGGGGAAGGAAGAGTGGTTGTGAAGTCTCTGCTCTTGGCACAGGCATATGCCAAGAGGGGGAGTCTTGGTTAGTTTTTTACACCCCTGCCAGTCCTCTGAAATGTGGTATTTTACAGGTGTCTGGGATCATGCAAGCACCATTAGGCAGGAGAGGAAAAGGTAGTGGGAAACAATGTCAGTAGTCGTGCAGGAGATGGTAGAGCCAGGCCAAGCACTGCTGCAGGAGTATCTGGAGGGAGCGGTGAGGGGAGAGCTGTATTGGCTGCCAGGGCAGGGAACTCTGTGCTTGCCAGCCTGTGGAGCCAAACTGACTGCAGCTATGACTTCAGCCTGTGTGGTATCATTTCTTAAACAACCACAAATGGGATGTATTCTTCCTCTCCAAATTAGCAGGAACTGTTCGGGTTCCTGACTCCAGAAATTTCTGGTGGTATATGAGCTGGATGCTTTTCCCAACCAGGGCACGCTTGACATGGAGGCACAATTCAGCAGTCAGCATGCTGGGGGTACTCATCAGCATGGCTGGTGATACACAACCACTCTAGAGGGCTTTGTGATGTCCCAGAGCCCCTTCTCTCCATGGCCTCTGCATTTCAGAAGTGACTTCTGTCCCCCAGAGCATGAGCTATTGCCAGGCTCCTCTGCACAGCAGGACTGAGATGCTGCCACCTTGGCACAGGAGCTGCTCTTGCCTCAGTGAAGGTCTCTTTTCTCCGGCTGTGAATAAGAGACTCAGAGATGAGTCAGCAGATGGAAGGCACAGTCAGGTCTCAAAACAAATGAGTGCATCCTCACTCAAGAATAAGGGCTGGAAGGAAAGAAGTGATGTGGTTGTAAAAGTTCCACAAGAGTGTCTGTGCCAACAGGCTTGCCAACCTTCCAAGGGGGGCTTTAACGCAGATTTGCTGGGACCCGTGAACAAAGCCTGAGAAGGAGAAGAGATGTGGGGTGGCCATAACATTTTCCAGCACTAGAAACAGCACTGCTGGCAACCAGGTCAAGTGCCTGCTTAGCACAGATGCACATGCACAGGAGAAACAGGTGACAAAAATCTAAGCGTGGTCCTCAGAGTTACAGAATCACAGCATCGTCCAGGTTGGAGGAGGCCTTCAAGATCATTGAGTCCAGCTGTCAACTCAGAACCACAATAATCATCCCTAAGCATATTCCCAAATGTCACATCCAGATGCCTCCTGAACACTGCCAGAGCAGGTGACTCCACCACCTCTCCAGGCAATTTATTCCAATGCCTGACCACGCTTTCAGAGAAAAATATTTTTCCTAATATCTAGTATGAACCTTCCT
The DNA here is from genome assembly GCA_013390105.1 of Tichodroma muraria. Taxonomy (NCBI): domain Eukaryota; kingdom Metazoa; phylum Chordata; class Aves; order Passeriformes; family Sittidae; genus Tichodroma; species Tichodroma muraria. The sequence continues at coordinate 12,525 of WAAG01015773.1, read as the reverse complement.
TGGCATAATTTAACACTCTTTCTTCTCATCCTTTGGCTTGAGACGTGGCAGAAGAGACTGACTCCGTCTGGCTGCATCCTCCTTTCGGGGAGTTGTAGAGAGTGATAAAGTCTCCCCTGAGCCTCCTCTTCTGCTAAACACACCCAGATCCCTCTGCTGCTCCTCATCAGACTGGTGCTCCACACCCTTCTCCTGTTCTTTTTCCCTTCCCTGAACTCTCTCCAGCATCTCAATATCCTTTCTGAAGTGAAGGGCCCAGAACTGAAGTCAGGATTCAAGGTATGGTGCCCAGCACAGAGGGACAGTCATTACCCTGATCCTAGTGGCCACACTATTGCTGATCCAGGCCAGGATGCAATTTGCCTTCTTGGCCACCTGGGCACACACTGGCAAACTCCTCATTTCTTCCCATTTGTCCTGGTAGAGAAGTCAGATTTAAAGATTTGCAGGCTAGGTCATTAGGTTTTCTGAGCCTAATTTTCAGCCTTGGTGGAATTAAAATTGCTTAGCACCCCTTCCAGTTTCATTAGTCTCTAAAATTTAGATCTCTGGGAAAGTGTCTCTCTTAAAATAATTGCATACATTCCCTACCTGAACAGTGGACGTGTGTAGGTGTCTTTGGCACATTCCAGGCAAGCCCAATGGATTTTGGGGCCAACTTCCCCCAAAGCTTCCAAGGGAGCAGATGTCTCCCACGAGCATTCACAATGCCCAGCAGAGGGATGGGGGACCTGCCATCACAGCATGGGGTACTGACCTTAGCCCACAGCTCTCACAGGGCATGCATATGGGGTAAAGATGAAGACAGACCCCTTCTCTACTATCTCTGGCCTGTGGGTTGTTTTTTCCAGTATCAACCTCCAACATCCAGTCTGGGCATGCTCTTCACAGATGAAGCAGACCACGGAGCCAGGAGATTCCAGCTAGAACTCGTGAACTGTGGCTTTGTCAATGCTGACGAGGAAAAATTGCCAAAGCCCCATGCTGCAGTTTTGGAAATCCAATTAGAGATGTCTTTCTGTACTGTTCTGTCTCTTTCTTTTACAATGACTTTAAAGGCTTCAGCAAAATAGATTTCACTATAAAAGTCCTTTTTAAAAAGAGTTCACATGAATGGGCAGATGTAAACTAGTTCCATCTGCTTACTACCCCCTGTGTATTACAAACCACTGAAATGAAAATGTTACAGTGCTGAGGGAATTATCTGACAAGGAAGATTTTCTCATGCCTTTGATGTAAATTTTTGATTTCAGTTAGGCAGCATAGTATTAGTAGTAGGAAAGGTCCTGAAATCTGTGTTTGTGCACTAAAGGCTTAATTTGGAAATGAAGAATTAAAAAGAACAGCTCCTTGCTTTGCTGTTTCATTCACAGCTATTGATCTCTAAAACTCCCAAAATTTGGATAATCTCTTTCATCAGTGAACATTCAACTAGAGACGTATGGACTTGCACTGGATGGGCCTCCTCCACATGACAGCTTGCCCAATTTGCTGGGGAGGCAGGCAAGAAGTGCAGCACCTGGCGCTGCCATTGCTAGAAACAAGCACCATGCTTCTGCAGAGCTTCGGGACATGGGCCTGCAGGCTTGCTCTGTCTTAACTTTTTTTGATTTGCCCATAGATTTGTTTTACATTCTGTGACAGCAATTTCTCTAAGTGATGAGTTGCATGCAGTTATTAATTTTAATTCTGTTTTTCTTTGTATGGTGCAGACTTATATAGGTAGAAATAACTATTAGTACTTCTGTGAGTAATGGAGATATTTACATCTAAAATGGATGTATCATCTAGGATGGAGACACAGCATGGAGCTTAGAGCAGTACAGGGCATGAAATTATGAAATCTGGGGCATAGGCTTAGCAGTGGAGACCTTGCAGCTCCACAGCAATGGACAGTTAGAGAAATATGGAGTTGGAACTGGACAAATCTGGGTTTAGGAGTAACAAACAGAACAAAAAAGAGCCTATAGTGTATGTAGAATAAACCATATACAGTAAATTCAGCAGTAAAATGTAGCTGCAGACCAGTGGGGGAAAAAAGGCATAATATAATTGCATCTTAGGAAACCCAAATGACCTCAAATACATCCTAGAGCATCAATGTGATAATTTTTTCGAGAAAGGACACCAGAAGATGAAGATTTACAGTTTTAAATCTGTGGGCTGAGGATTCCGACTTGCTTAATGCATCCTTTGTCTATGTCTTCAGCATGCATGATGGACTAAGGGCTGCCAGTGCCCTGAGCTGGAGGACTACAGCTGTTGGAATGGTCAACTCCCTGTAGAGCCTGAATATGTGTGGGATCTGCTGCTCCAGCTGGATCCCTACGCATCTGTGGGGCTGATGGGATTCATTTGAGAATCCTCAAAGAGCTGGCTGATGTCATCACAAGACCTCCTCTTGATGATTTATGAGCATCTTGGGAATCCAGAGAATCCTGGCTGACTCCAAACATTATCCCAGTTTTCAAAAAGGGCACCAAGGAGGACCCTGGAAACTACACGCATGTCAGTCTCACTTCAGTGCCTGGTAAAATCATGGAAAAGTTTATTCTGGGAGGTATTGAAAAGACAATGCAAGTANCTTGGCTCTGTGCTTTTCAACACCTTCACAAACTTGGATGCAGGACTGGAAAGGATACTGAGCAAGTTTGCCAGTGATACAAAACTGGGAGGAACTGGTGACCCCCTTGAGAGCAGAGAGACCCTGGAGAGAGACCTGGACAAATGAGAGGGTTGGGCAGTCACCACAGCATGAAGTTCAGCAAGGGGAAGTGCTGGATTCTGCACCTGGGCCAGGACAACCCTGGATGAACAGACAGACTGGGGAATGAGATGCTAGAGAGCAGTGCCACAGGAAAGGGGCCTGGGGCTCCTGGTGGATGGCAAGTTGAACAGGAGCCAGCAGTGCCCTGGCAGCCAGGAGGGCCAACCCTGTCCTGGGGGCATCAGGCACAACATCACCAGCAGGGCAAGGGAGGGGATTGTCCTGCTCTGCTCTGCTCTGCTCTGCTCTGCTCTGCTCTGCTCTGCTCTGCTCTGGGGCAGCCTCACCTCAAGTGCTGGGGGCAATTTTGGGTGCCATGATATAAAAAAGGCATTAAACCATTAGTGAGCATCCAAAGGAGTGTCAAGAAGAAGGGTCTGGAGGGGAAGCTGTGTGAAGAGTGTCTGAGGGCACTTACCTGGAGGAGACTGAGGGAGACCTCACTGCAGTTACAACTCCCTCATGAGGGGAAGACGAGGGACAGGCACTGATCTCTTCTCTGGGGTGATCAATGACAGGACTTGAGGAAATGGCCTGAAGTTGTGTCAGGGGAGGTTTAGGTTGGATATCAGGAAAAGGTTCTTCCCCAGAGGGTGGCTGGACACTGGAACAGGCTCCCCAGGGCAGTGGTCACAGCACCAGCCTGGCAGAGCTCAAGAAGCGTTTGGACAATGCCCTCAGGCACAGGGTGTGACTCTTGGGATGGCCGTGCAGGGACAGGAGCTGGACTCGATATCCCTTCCAACTCATCATATTCTGTTCTATGATTGTATGACTTTAAGACATAGAAAAGCAATGGAAGGATGAGCATAATCCTAAAAAAAAAGGACAAAAATAAGCGTATTGTAATTTTATTATTAATATTACTATTGACACTTCTAACCATATTGCAGTTTTAACTGCCTTGTTACTCTTTCTCTATCAGATTTGGATTAGAGATAACATATGTTTCAAATCTCAATTAACAATTAAATCTTGGCTTTACTTACATGTAAGGTGTTCTCTCCTTTTGCCCATACACGAGAACGTGAACATAACACCATGGAGGAGAGAGGAGTATTAACGGCCTCTTCGAACTCAGCTCCTAGCAGGGGACCAAAAGACACTCTGTAACATTAATCCTGCTCTTTCTGAGGTGCATGACACATTTTTTCGAGCTGCGAACTGCTTTAATGGGAAGTTAGACTGTTATGTTGTGTGTTATTATTTTCACACCTACAGAGTTGAGGTCTGTCTCAGCAGTGAGATTGCTTTGCCCCTCCCTGTTACCATTTCCCTTGAAATGGGATGGTGGATTTCTTAGCTGGGAAGTTAGGCAGGTGATACCTCTCTCTCTATGGGCTGCAGGGTAGTGATGTCTTTGTGTAGGCCCCTTACTTGATCCTGTTTAGCAGATAATCAAGAAGGATTTTAAATAGAGATGATAATACGTCTTGTTGATGCCCAGCGGATTTTGACATTGGTAATTTGAATCATCCACCACAGACCCTCTTGTCCAACCTGAGGGAACATGCCCTATGTGTGACTTACTCTTTCTTGCACACCAGCCAGAAACCTTCTGTCATACCTCTAGCTTAGCAAGTGCTGGGAAAAACAAAATCTATGTTAAATTCCCCAAATGCACCCAAGGCTTTCTTTTATAAACCAGGTGCTCTTGTCTAGCAGCAAGTTGGGTGTGAGTGCCACCAGGAGCAGGAGAGCATTGCTCCCAGGCCATCATTCATGATGCACAGTGAATCACCTTGCACAGTGCAGTAAAAACCTGCGTGGCTTGTGTGGAAAGGGACCAAGGAGCATTGGACAGTGGCACATATCTACAGGGACATGCTGCAGAGGGCATAAAACAGGGAAGTGCAGAGAAGCAGGCACACTCCGTGCTGCAGAAATGGTAGCAGGATTCCCCAAATGTTTAAAACTCCATGTACCCAGTTACAACATGTTACAGACCCTGCTGTGGTTCAAGATCTTTTCCACTAGTCAAGTTATAACTTTACTGCCTAGCAAAGTTCCTGCTGATTTTAGAAGTGTAGCATCTAACCTGTATGTTTAGGTCTGAGTCAACAGAAATGAAGTGCCTAATATCTGTATTGATCCCTAAAGTTAGTCACCCAGTCCCCAGCCCTTCACACACATGAATGTTCTTGCTCTGTATCATGTTGTGCATCTCCATTACAGACACTGATGTTGATGGGGATCCTGCAACAGCACAAACCACTAGCAGCTACCAGGACACAATTATTCTAGGATACTCCCATAAGTCAGCATTTAAGTGTTTGTTAACTACTTTCTCTGTCTGAAGGCTTATCCTTTTTAAGAACAAAGTAGTCATATTGTCTCAAATGGATTCACATTAGTTAAAAATTTAGTTCAGACATATGAAAAGAAACCAGACTACAACTACTGCCATGTTTCTGATACACCATTCCTGCATTTGAGGTCAGATAATGCTAACAAGAATTTGCTAACATTATCTACACAGAAATTGCATAATCTGGCATGTTTGTTATCTGCAGGGGGAAGTCACTATCTTCTGATGAATGAAACCTCTCAAGTTTCTGTACAAACAGTCATACCACCCGGATGCCACCAAAGATGGCTGTTTCGATGATGTCAAGAAGAAAAAAAACAACAAACTAAAACGCCCACCCAACCCCCATAAAAAACAGCTCACAAAAAGTAACAAAACATTTCTTAGAATAGAACATTACAAGACAAATGTTAATTCTAATTATACTATAAATATTATGTAAACTCTAGGAGTGGCACATTCAGTCCACCACCAGTTGTCTCTGCCAAGGACAGAGGCTGCAGTGCTGTGCTGCAGTCCATGACACGCAGCTTCCTGGAGTGTTTCCAGGAAGAGGCTCCTCCAAGCAGAAACACCAGTGTGGGAGTCCGGCTTTTCTGCTGACATGGCTCCCTGCCTGCACAGGGAGCACTCTCCTGTGCCTGACCTGGCACAGCCCTGTCCTGCCATCACCAAAAAGGCATTAGCCATCAAGAAAGGAGGTGGCTTTGGCTGCTTTCAGCAGTCCTTTGGCACAAATTTCAAGTAAATACTCCTAACTGCACTGTCACACCAGTTCCTCATTGCCTATAAAGAACCAGACCTCACCTAAAGGAAAACAGAGGGCTCTGGACCTTTGGAAAATTTGGAGCTCCAACCTTATCTTGGGGGATTTGTCACTCCATGGCACAAAACTGTGCTTATTTCTTAGTTAGGGACAAAGTGAGTAAAGTGGCAGGATGAGGACTCAGCAGCTTGCCCCCAGGCATTGGGTCTTTCTGAGAGGTTTAGTGCCTGATCTTTTCTCCGACAGACATTGTCACAAACATGATTCAAATCACAACAAGCTCTTTGCCTCCTTTTACCCCAAAGTGGTGAAAAACCATGGGTTACCTATTCCTTGTTTGTGAAGAAAAAATTAATTTTATCCTCTGAAGAATCTACAGGAAAAAGAAATGAAGGCTGAGTTAAAGGCAGTATATTAAAATGTCTCCCACTTGAAAATATTGGAACTGTCATGGGAGTTAAAATGGGAGTAGCTGAGTCCCTGACAAGATTCTAAGTACTCTGATCACCAGAACTGCACTGCTGTGTATGAAAAAGGCTTTGCCAGCAGCACTGACAGGTTTGTGGAGGGCAGGTACGCTGTCTTTGTCAATTCTGTGTGCAGTTCCTTAAGCAACTTGTAATCTGCAGGGTAATCTGCAAATCCCATCTCCATTCCTCACAGTCCCAGACAGTGGCTTTTTAAACAAGGGGCTTCAAGTAAAGAAGTAAGGCTGCAAAAGTCATTAAGTGTAAGTTCTCTCTCCCTCCCCCATGCACGTCCAATTCTTTACCATGTTATTCCTAGTCAAAGTTAATGCAGCCAGATAGAACAGATTTTAGAGAAACACGTTCAGGGAGTTAAGTCCTGCAGTTTCAAGATCCCTGGTGGATCTTGTACTTGAACAAAATACAAAACATTTCTAGATATGAAATCCAGGTCAGTGTAGTTTTTTATTTATCACCAACATTCAGTTTACACCTGCTACCCAAACTGACGCATGTGGGAAGAAAAGGAAGCACAAAAAGCAACACCTCTCTTCCTTGGGTAGTGTAACATTTTCTCAAGGTCTGAGATTTTTGCTGGGCATATCTCTGGTAATCAGTGTGAGAAGTCTTCTGTAGCTTGAATGGATAAGCATCAGACCCCTGCCTTAATGTTTAACTCAGAAGCCAGGGAACACACTGGAGCAACCCTTGGATGGTACAAGGCTTCTTTTGAAAAGTTTACAAAGCACTTAATTCATTGACTTTCTAGCCTGGGGACTTTCCTAGAGAAGTTTCCTGGAAAGGGACAATGTGTTAAGGGTTCCTGACATGGGAGTTGTGAAATGTCACAGCTGGGATCCAAATCCACTGAACTCTTTCTGCACATGCCAAGGGTTCTGCCCTTCACTGTTGCAAGGGAGGGGAAGGAGGTCCTCTCTTCTGAGAGAAAATTCTGCTCTAGTCTTGCTTAAATCTTGTGGACACTGCTCTGAAAATGGGTTCTTCAATTGATGAGGAAGATGAAAGGACCACTACACTGAGCTCAGGGGTTTAGTGAGTTTAGAGCTCTCTTGTAGAATATTCAACAAGTTTCTCATTGAGCGGCTGGTGTGGACAGCTAGCTAGCTGTACACATAGACAGATATTCAAATAGATCTTTGTTGTCTGCACAATCTCTTGTGTAGAGTTTTTGAAGGCTGTCCATGGTTTCCTGGAAGGAAGGACTTTGCCTCACGTGAATACCAAGGTTATTTCAAACACAATAATACTTACCTTAACTGGGGTCCTTTGGCAAGCAGCAAGCAGTCCAGAAGAGTGTGTGGTGGTGTGGGATGGCAAGTGACAGCATTTGGGTGGGACAATCACACATGCAGCTGACAAGGAGGCTGCTGACACAAGGTATGTGCTCCTGCTTAAGCAGACATGTTCAGAAAGAAATACAATCTTACAAGTATGCCTTGAAATGGTAACAGGAATAAAGGATATTTTCTATTCTTCAAGGATATTTATTATTCTTTTCAAAAGGATTAATTGAAGAGTTAGCTAACTTTGTTAACTTCTAAACTATTAAAATTCAAGGAATTCACAATTTATAGATTTGACAAGGAAGTCATAATTAAAATGTACAAAAGCAATAAAACTCAGTTAAAGAGTCTTGCTTTTCTTCCATTACAGATAGAAGGTTAGCACTTACCTGAGTTTTATGAATCAACTGGCATACCGCTATTATGCAAAAAGACCTCAGTTCCTTGAAAGAGAGGTTTGGCATAACAGGGGTGATGTTTTTAAGTCCTTTCTGCTCTGCTGTAGAAAAGTAAGGTATGTGCCCTACTGCAAGCAGGCCACAAGCTGGGATGGACACTCCTGTCTTGTGTCTCTGTAGTTCATGCCTACTTAGCTGTGGACTTCTGAAGCCATGTGAAAAAAATTTTTTTGCATCTTTCTAGGATCACTTTCTGTCACCAGAAAGTCAGGAACACAGCCAATTTGAAAATGTTGCCAAAGAAATAAAAATCAAATCCAACAGAAACTTGACTCTACATAGGTTAAGAGTTGCTATGGCGCTCTTCCTGGTTTTGTGGCAGAAGCCAAGGTAGAAGATAGCAGAGAGTGTTTGACTTCTTGATTTTAAAGTAATAGAGAAATGAAAAATATCTCAAGTGTAAGCATCCAAGGAAACAACTTTTGAATCTAACACTGTACTGTTGGAACCTAGGAATAATTTTGCAGACTGATATTTTATTGTTCTCTGCAAGTGCTAAAAGATTTCAGAGTAAAAAACAGAAACTCAAATTTCTTCATTGTGACACTGGGCCAGCTATTCTCAGTCTTGCTCCTGAACATACTTTTCTGGAGGGATACTGGTTTAATATTTATCAGCGTATCGACTCCAAAGTAAATGAAGTGCCATCTTTCCCTGCGGTAAATAAGCTCAAATTGGCACAGTGAACATTACAGTTTGGATTCTTTTGAAGGATCAACAAGCTACGGGCTCCAATGGATAGAATCTATAGCTAATCTAACAACTGGTTTCATATCTGTTCTTTGTTCAGATATAGTAATGAGCTCAGTCAAGCACATTAACAGTTCCCAGAGGAGTAACCACCTAGGACATGGTTTGCTGCTGCTGCTGACAAAGGCCTTAATTTCAATGACAGTAGAATCAAGCTTGTTAATTCTTATGGCTCATTAGTAATTATGGCTCCTGGCAATTCCTAGAGCTCATTAGTGTTATTGTTCCCAGTAAGTTGTGATTGAATATCTGATTATATTTCAGCAGCATTTCAACAAGTTCATCCCATTTTCTGGAAGTGTTTTTAAGGTTTTTATTTATTTATAGCTCTAAATCCATTCCAAATCACTCAGAACCAACAAAAGGGGTACACTCACCATAATTCATGCTGTCATCCCCTCTAGCAGAGGCTTCTACCTCTATGGGTACCCGGGACAGACCCTGCCCAGACACTTACTCCCCTAAGCCTGCAGATCCCACTCCTGCTGTTCTACACTTGCTTGGCTACTGTTTTACAGCCCATCAGTGTTCTTTAACCACAGTCTCTGCAATGTTTATTGCTCAGAGAAAACAAGTTTCTGATGATCTGTGAAGCCCTTCTAAGCATTAGTTCAGGCCTGACTCCCAGTGTCTGTGTCTTCCCAACCCACCACTGAATTGTCTGAGAGGCAAAAACACAAGTATTTTATTTCAGTGCTCTGAATTGCACAATGATTGCTCTCTCCTGAATTTCCCTGTTTTTTTTCCCTGGTCTCTCCTGAATTTCTCCTGATTGATCTCCTGATCACTTCCTCAATTTCCCTTTGTCAGGATATCCCTAACTTCAAGCCATGAACTATGCTTGGGTTTAATACCTGAAATGAGAGGCAAAAGCTACAGGGTGGTGGCATAGTACTGAGCCCAACACAGGCTTTTGTTGCCCCTCTGCAGTCAAAGCTACATATTCTTAGGCATTAAGGGCCAGCCATCAGCATGTTGCTATCAGATTTCCTGCAGAAAATACATGGTGAGGGTGGGAGCAGCAAAAGTTCATAAACTCACCTCAGGAGTCAGCAAAACTCACACCTCCCTTCCTACCACTGCTCAAACACTCTCCCATGCTTTACTTTGCCTCTCAACACATTTCCTTTGTCCTGTCTCTCTCTGCCCTAGGTTGGTTTTGCCTCATTCCTTCCCACCCACAAGCTGTCTCTGAAGGGAGTGGTGCCATGCCACACTGGCTGCCATGGGCCTCGTGCAATAGACCTGGTAGTTATTTGTGAAACCTGGGCTTGAGAGCTGTTGCTTGCTCTCTGAAATATGTTGGGAGTCATACACCACTCTCGCTTTTTGTTCATGATTCCCACAGATTTTTGTGGTGGTGCATCCCCCTCCATTCGTTTCCAGGCTGCAGCGTGATCCGAGAAATGTTTATTAAGCCTTGTCCTTGAAAACACCACCTGGTCTTAGCTCTTTCTGAGCTTATCAGAAACACTGTCTGCTCCCAGGAACTCCTAACTTGTTTTTCCCATGACCAGCCTTGGAAAATATTTCTCTGGCCTGAATGGCATAACATTCCTATTCAAATAAAGTGCCGACCCAAACTGTGGCCAGGATAAAACACTGTTATGACTAAAGCCTGCTGTCTTGCAACCCTCTAAACAGTGGTACAAGATTAGCTTTGCCTAGGACTTTAGGGGATTAGATCCGTTTTAGCTCTCCTGGACTGCAGCGGGCCTGTGACCAGCAATGTCCCTCAGGGGGCGATGCCTCTCAGAGCCAGCACTCCCTCAGCTTTGCTATGCCTGGAGGATCACTGATCCACCATGTGTCCTGGGCTGATACCCTCACTCCTTGAGGCCCAACCCTTTGCCCTTTGGGGAATGCAAAAGTATTTTCACTGACATCTGAGCGAAACTTTTCCACAGCTACCTTATCTTGCACTATGTCTGCGTGCATACCCTCTGTGCATATGCTGTAGCAACTCTGGAAGTCAGGTTAAATTATAGTTACAATTTAGGCTAAATGCTGTTAAGTCATTTCTCTGCTAGATTGTTAAAGTTAAGCTATAAATTAAGGTGTAAGTTAAGCTAAAGTATTGTTAAGTTAGTGTTGTTAAACTTCAGGCCACATTCCGTACCATTCTTGTTTATGCTGTCTTTTTACGCACACACACCCCCCCAGGCAGTTTTCAATTAATTCCTGTTTTGATTGCCTGGATTTTGTTTGGTTTTGTTGTTTGCTTTCCCTTGTTGTGCCTCAGTTGTCCCTTGTAAGAAGAGTGACTCTTACCAATGAATTGACTGTGCTTCGTAGTTTAATATTAAATCTGACTTTTGCTCATACTCTCGTTGGTGATTTTTTGGGTGACCTCAAGCACACTCACTCAGGACAGATTTAAAACCAGCAAAATCTTCCAAAATAAAAAGCATTACGTTTTAGGAGTACAAATGCTTATGGAAGGAGCAGTCTCTGGAGGAAAAGCAGAACAGAGAATACACGAGGAAAACTCCCACCAGTATATGGCTTTTATGAAGTTTACTTAGAATAGATGACCTTTCCTAAACTCTGGAAATTATTTTTTTGACTGTGGATTATTTAACTATAAGTGTTCACTTGGATTTCAAAGGTTTAGCAGGTTTCCACAGACATGCCTAGGCACTGCCTCAGTTACAGCACAACATCTTGCTTTGATGTTGACTGAGCAACTCAAAACACGCTTTTAACCAGATGCTTCTGCAGGAGGAACCCGAGAGCTTTTCTTCTGTTTGTGTGCAGCCCACATTCATAAATCACTCCAATACCTGACCTCTGTTCATGAGCTGAATCACTCTTTGCAGTCCAGGTCATGCTGCCCGTGAAGGGAAGAGAAATTGTCTTCTCTCTCAGCTGGGCTCTGACAACGTTGGCTTTTTGATAAAGCTCTCAAAAAATACTGAAGGCAATGGTGTGCGATGAACCAATGCAGAAAAAGATGTGAAAGACTGGATGTTTATGGAGAGAAGGGGTAAAGAACTTTATCGCAGCATGCAGAGCAGAGACCAGGATGAACAAGCACCATGGCACTCTGCAGGTGGAGCTGCAGAGGACAGGGTAGAGTTAATTCACAAGCCTGGTAATTTCGCAGTCAGGCAGATGGTATTTCAGATGTAAAATCTACTGAACACTAAATGTAGTTTCATTAGCAAGTGCTAACAACTAAACACCAGAATTTATATTGCTCTCTGAGCAAATAAACATCTGACAACAAATAAGTGAAAGTTAGTATTGAATAAGAACAATTCCCGTCAACTGAACTGCATAGATGGTAGATTGGTAGATTTAATAGTAGTAACTAAGTCTGGAGGAAGAGTGTAGCTGGTTAACTATCTGGAGAATGATTCACTTCCCTATTCAAACCAAATTTAGGTTGGAAGAATGTAAAGGTCATCTAGTTCCAACTTCACTGCAATGAACATGAATACCTTCAGCTAGATCAGGGTGCTCAGAGCCCCCTCCAGCCCGATCTTGAAAGTTACAAGGGATGGGACAACCACCACCTCTCTGGGCAACTTGTGCCAGTGTCTCACCACTCTCACTGTAAAATGCTTCCTTATATTTCACCTCAATCCACCGTCTTTCAGTTTAAAACCATTATTCCTTGTGGGCCCTATCTTAGTTGTAAACTCCCCTGAAGCAATGAAAGGCTGCAGTGAGATCTCCTTGGAGCCTCCTCCAGGCTGAACA